>CAJUXJ010000063.1:0-24751 GCA_910589775.1 Avena eriantha
AAGAAATACTACTATATGTGATTCTAAATAACACTTATTACAATAGAATAAAACATATTTAAATGTAAGTATAACCGAAAACATACAATATGGAAGCTTTAATGACGTATAGAAATCCTAGGCTATAATAAAGCTCTACTTTGTTTTTGAACATCTCTCACTTAATTAGCACATCATCAAGTCATCAAGAAGTGCAATGGACATACTGTTGTGCAATTCGTTCTTCATGATCTTTGTCACCGAGAAAGCCCTTTCAACTATTGTGGTAGCCACTGGTAAAAGCAATTGTAGCTCAGTATGTCTTTTCTTTCTTCTTTTTTTCCTCCATTTTGTCAAATTCATACTTAAGATTGTGATGTCTCAAATTGACATCTTCCAAGAGGGGCTCTCAACCATCATTTCTCAAAATTGAGAAAACACTCAACCATCATTTCTCAAAATTGAGAAAACATGTCCTCAACCAAACATATTGACTGAACTAACATAATTAGAATTTTAGATCAATAAAATACATAGACCAAAAAGAACCATAATACATAATCCATCGCATATCTAGAGTTGCTTTCAGCCATCCCATATTTTTTCCGAAAAGGAGGTGTTGCCCCAGGCTCAGCATCAGCTCATATGATGGACAAAATACCCTCAATCCTCCTTATACCTTACCTGGAACATTGTTTAGAGTTAGGTTTTGTCAAACTGAGAATTAGCTATTGCTACGACAGAGAGTTGGCCTCCGACTAGACGTTTGGAATTAGTTTGTGTAGTGTTTACCAAAACACGCATAACTTCCTTATACAGAATCCTTTTTGATTTATGACCACTCAAATTGTAAAAAAAACATGTGGATCTGAATGTTTTCACCAAAAATCAAGGCAAGACGACCGTCATACCTTGCCCTACTGGGAACTCCGCCCCTGAGCGGGAGCGGTGGCTCACTGGTGGAGGGAGATTGGAGCTAGAGCAGCAGGGAGGCACAGCAAGGACCAGCGGCCTGGGGGGGGGGGGGGGGGTACGCAGAACAATTATATGCATCTGCTCAAGGATTAGGGAAGTCCCAACGAGCTTAATCGGGATAAGCAAGTAGTAATAATTAGTAACTATTAAACAGCTATATTTCCCTTTTTAAGTTTTGATGGATGTACCGAAGCAAACTTCTTTTGTGAGTAGGGAGAGCAGAGCGTGTACCTGATTTTCCAAAAAGAAATTGGGAAAAGGTGGCTAAGACGTCTTTGATTTTTTTCATCGAAGGATTTGATCTTTGTTAAGGAAGTTAGCCATCTTTGAGAGAAAAACGCTCCCGGGTCGCTCGCGCGAGGCGACCTGGGGGCCGCCCCCTCCTAACCCTATCCAGCCGCCGCCGTCGCTCCCTTGCCAGTCGCTGCCTCCGCGCGCCCCGCCGCGCCGGCGGTGGTGGCCACGCCTTGGCTGCCGAAGGTGGCGGGCGATACGTGCGGGCTTCGTCAATCCTCTTCGTGCTAGGAGGTGGACACCAAGGGGCGGCGTCGGTGGTTCCGAGCGGCGGGCGGCGGCACTCGCCAGAGCAGCGTTTGGCCAACGGCTTGGGAGGCGCAGAGGAGAAGATGTGGGCGATGGTGCAGACTTGGAGGCTAAGTCTACGTTGTGGTTGCCTTAGGCGGCGATGCTGCATCTCGGTCTCTCTCTAACCGATCTATGGTCTCAGCCATGGGTTCGAAAGGGCCGAAGGCTAACCCGCTCGTTCCGTTCGCCAGAAGCCGGCGGCTTTGTGTGGACTGCTGGATCGGCCTGAATAATGGTGGCGGTCCTAGGGTTCCTCCCGTGTGAAGACGAAGATCTGTTGGCTGATATGACGTGAAACGGCGTGTTCCGGAAGGCTCCGTCGGCGAACTCCTATGGTCGCATCATGCCTGGAGCTGCTAGATCGAAAGGAATTCGGTCGTGCGTACACGTGTTTTTTCCTGGCAGTTTGGTTTCGGAGCGAGCATTGCGAAGCTCTGCTGTATGTTCCCATCATGCGTCATGTCTTTGCCGAACCATGATGAAGTCATATGTGGAGAAGGTCATGAAGGCCGGGATATGAGGGCTAGCGATGGCGGTTTGAGTCTTTGTGGCAATGAGGATCTGGCATGGTGATCTCAGACTCGTAGCAGCGACTGTTTGAGGAGGCGACAACACATGAGAAGTTAACCGTCTTACCTTGTAGGGTGAAAACCCAATGCCAGGCCTTAATTGGTTGTGCCTGCAATGGCCTTGTTGAAGGCATTATTTTGTGAGCGGAGACTTTCATTGATCGAGCGACGAGATATTTGTGCATTGTTTCCTTCTTTAAGACATCTCTATTGAAGATGTTGGACTTCTGGTGTTATTTTGCTAGTGTTAGTGTCGTTGGTACAGGAATTTGATCGGTGTACTAGGGCTATTCTTTTTTAAGTTTTTTCTTTTTCTAGGCGGTGTGCATTCGTAAGGCAGTTAGAGCAATGCATGGTTGCAGAGTCTAGGTGTAATTGGTATCTCCGCAATACTAATATATGCTCCTTTCTAAAAAAAATGATAGGTCAGAGACAGTGGCGGACCTTGGATATTACCAATGGGTATGCCGCACTAAAAATTGGATACTTATTTTAATAAATTATATTTACCTATCCAATAAATAATTGTAAAAAATTGCATTATAATACTAGAAGCCATAAATATTGTGTAATTCAAATATAAAGTTGAAAAGTTGCATACGATACAATGTTTCTGGAAAGAGGGAGAAATGTTTGAAGCCAACAACCTTTTTTCTTCGTGTTTCCAAAAGGGGATGCAATATCTCCTGTTTCACCGCCTTTCTTCATAACTGGGTTGTTGAAAAGAATATATAAGTCTGACGATTGGTACTATGTATAAAGCGTGTAACAAAACTATGCAATGGTAAAATCGCAGTCCTAGAGGATATAATTATAAAAATAAATATAATCAATCATAAAATATATATACACAATTCATTTGTATTTAACTATCCAGCCTTAATGATATATTTGATTCTAGAATTAAAATAGAAAAAGGCTACTTGGATCGTTAAATTGCGGTGTGCCAGCGTCGATCACCGGCGTACTAGATCACCTAGGACCCGTAGTCCCGGCAGCTGGCACCGTGCGGCGAGGACGCGGTGCCAGCGTGCGGCGTGCCAGCGTGCGGCATGCCAGCATCGATCACCGGCATAGTAGATCACGCGTAGTTCCGGCAGCCGGCGAAGGATGAGCTAGGCTTCAACCTTGGGCGTTGCGTCCTGCCAGTCGTCCAGGTCCCAACTGTGGCTCGCACGGCAGCATCCAGATCCGCGGATTGCGGTCGCGATCGAGGCAATGGCGGCTCTAGCTGGATACGCATGCGCTCGCTGTCTAGGTCTAGCTTATGTAGGTGGGCTGGACGCCTGGACTACCGATAAAATCCAAATCAATTTTACATCGACTGGGCTCTTTTTCTCTCTACTATGCAATATACTAGTACGTACAACGGATCGCCGCAGGGTACCCGTGGTATATCAGCATACCCTGTAGGTTCACCACTGTCACAGATATTAAAGGTATTCTGAATCTAGCCATAAAAAAGTCCTGCCCTGAACTTCTAATTTTGTAAACACTGAGGGGGCAGCGATGAGTACTTTTGAACTGGTGCAATCATATTATCGACGTGATCATGTGGACAAGTCCCGCTGACATTTTTCCAATAATAGTAAGTATAATATAGTGAGAAAACAGCAAGCGAGCGAACAACATGAAGCGCACCTTCTTGGAAACAGTCCAAAGTTCACACAACCGACGATCGATCCATGACATATGGCTAGCAAGTGGCGAATAAATTCTTAGAAATTATATGCCGTACGCAACACAAAAAAACGATGAGGTAGCCACTTTATATTAGGAGAATATCATTTTGCGGCTTGAAAATTGGGGTGTCCAGGCAATACAGTACCCAAGTTGTTTACAATCAGCTGCGTTGTCCAAAGTTGACGTGCCAAATACTCAGAGGGTCTTTTTCGGCACGAATTCAACTTTACGTTTCAATACAAAATATCAGGCTAACGCCGTCAAGTTGGGCACCCCCTGTCAGTTCTCGCCGTTATGTCGCTCCTGTCGCTTAGGCGGGGTGGCTGTCACGTAGGCTTGCAGCGTTGGCACAGTGGATAGGACAACACCCCCTGCCCAGTGTATTGATGTGATAAAACAGGGCACATGTATCGGTGTTATAATTATTTTGTTTATTCAGAAGCTGGAACGACCATGCCACGCGTCTCCCCTTGGACTTTCGTCCCCGTCCTTAACCACTACCTTAAAAGCGCATTGACGGTTCTACCGTTTTCCTGCCTCGCAGAAACCAGTCTTCTTCTTCCTGTCATCTGTCTTCTTCCCGTCTTCTCCTTGTCGCTATAGAAGGTCGTCGCACTTTAGAGACAAACTTCACTACCCATGACATAAGAAGATAGACGTTGTTTACACCAACGAGGAGACAATGGTGCGTGTCCTAAGGATGTACGAGGGTTAGCTTGAGAAAGGCGAGAACAAGTTTGTGAGATTGGACCTCGAGTACACCCCGAAGCACCCATATGAAGGGAGTGAAGTCGCCGTCGTTCAACTGGCCATGAGGAAACCCGTCCTCGTCTACCACCTCTCCCGGTTTGTAAATCTGCTCTCTGTAGCTAACCGCTTTTAGGGTTTTCTCCTCTTGTTCTTTATCCATTTGCTCATCTTGCAACTACTAAATTTATTTAGGACCAAAGAAATTATGACAAGACAGTGTTAAGAGTCTTGATCTTGCATTTATTAAACTTTTCAAAATTATATTCAAATGATGATCTTGCATTGACAAAATATTTGTAGTTACAAATTTTGGTGATAACAAATACATACTTTCAGGACTGACAGGAATTGTCCGCCGTTGCACCACGTTCCTTGTAGAAAAGGGAATTTTTTTCTACACTGTCGACAATACAACTGATTTTTCGAAATTTTATCGAGAGGGAATTATAATTCCTGCGCACAACTGAATCGATATTCAGCGTCTTGTCAAGATCCTAGGGGGCTCGAGGAAGGATGGAATGGCATCACTCGCAACTAGAATCCTCGATGAGTCGTACGACAGAATGAACGCAGATTTCCCTACGGATAGGCACGATTTCTAGGACGAGTGGCCGTTGTCTGATATAAACCTGAAGTATGCAGCCATAGATGCTTACGTGACCTACCAGCTGTACAAAAATATCCATTTTTTCTACGTTACCTCCTTTGTTTTGCCCTATTTGCAAGAGGGATATGAGCTTAGGAGAGCCCTTTAGAAAATGCAGAATAGCTCAGTTTGAAGCTGCATATGCAAAGGAAATTGCTGCATCTGAAGCAACTGACAGAGAGGCTGCAGCAGCTGAAAGAGAGCTTGCAGCTAGCAGAAGCAGCTGATAGAGAGGCTGCAGCTGAAGCAGCAAACAAAGAGAGCAAAATCTTCTTTCGGCAACAATCAGGTCTGTGATGCACCGCTAATTGTATCGCAGGACGCTGAAGATAGGGAAGGCAAGTTAGATCCCAGGTGGGACGAAGCATTTCGTGAGTTGTGGAGTGCCAATAATGTAAGATCCACCTGGAATGATCGCAGTTGATCGCCTAGGAACGATGGCAAGTGCCTCAAGTGGGCTGATGAGAAGTGAATTAAATTTTACTTCTCAGTGTTATGTTCTATTTTATGGAACTCATTTATCTTATCAAGATGTCTAGCGCCTCAAGTGAGAGTAGTAAAATAAATTTAACCCTCTTTGTGTTATGTTTATGTATGTGTCTTGTAGCTTGTCAAGATGGTAGCTCGTTAACTGGCAGTTTGAAAGAGTACCCTTTCCTCTCTCGCTAAACAGATATGTATCATTTTGCCCAAATTGGTAGCAAATCTAGAGAAGATTCTCTCTTTGATAATTCGTTCCCTTTTGGACCTCTTTTTGCCTCCGATTGTTGGGGATATACTTTTCGGGTATCCTCACAATTCCTCACTGACCAGGGTGGCCCACTTCGGGTTAGAGCTTTGCTTCACGGGCGGCCCAGTCATGGAGAAAGACGGAGTCCAATCCGGCTACGGGAAGGCCCAGAAGACTTACCAACTTAGGCCCATAATGTTACTTGTAGTTCAAGATGTACTCTGTAACCGACTCTCAGTCGTAGCCGGATAGATCTCTCCTGTAAACCCTAGGCCGGATATCTATATAAGCCGTCCTAGGGAGAGCTTTTAGGGCACAACCTCAGTAGTCTACAATCTCAACTCGCACAGGCGAAACCCTTGTAACCCATATTCCGGCTCTGCCGTATTACTGGATTGCTAGTAGGAGTAGGGTCCGTCCAAAGCCGGCGGATTCGAACCTGGGTAAACTTGTGTGCTCACCGTCCCGGAATACCGTACGTCTCACACCCCTCTCTTCCGCACGCCTCAAGGACCCCTCATGGCGTACTTGTCCTCAATCCGATGACAGTTGGCGCCCACCGTGGGGCAAGTGAGCTTCGGATCTCCATTCCGAGCGGAATCTGCAAGAATCGGAATCGGTGAGACCATCGCCGTCGGTCGCATCCTCTACGCGAGCGACGTCCCTCTCATCGTTCTCGACGAGACTTGGATTCCGGCTAGGGAGGCCATGACTGCCTACACAATCATGTCTTTTGGCGAGATCGATGTTTACATCGGTTTCGCTGAACCTGCCCAACCCACCCTAGCGGTGATGATAGAGGCAGAAGAATCTTCTGGGTCCCCTTTGTCCGCGGAGGTGGCAGAGTTCCGGATCTCATAAAACCCTAATCCCACCGAGCCCGCACCAGTTGCGGAGATAGTGGAGAAATCCGAGCCTGAAGAAGACCTTGCGGTCCAAGTCGAATCTGGAGTGGATCTCCTTGGAGAAGACGGATCCCAGATCGACCCACCCGTGGAAGTCGAGATCTAGGAGGAGCATATCAGCGACACTGATTCCGGCTCTAATGATGCCGGGATAGATAGACCTTTCCTAAGGTACACACTAAGACGTATGATACTGCAAGGCGAAAGCGCAGATGCAATCCTCGAGACCATCAAAAGTTTCGACATGGCTGATCGCGAAAGCCGCAGGTACCTCAGGAAGCACGCATCGCACTTCGTTGGTTACGTGGGATCCGGATCTGGCTCTGCCGATGCTGGAGAAAACACCGACTCGGTGCTGGAGGCAATTGGAACAAATGCCGACGTTCCCGCATCCTCGGATGAATCTATGACGTCGGCAGATTTCCGAAAGTTCTCCGCGGAATATGAAGAGGAGTACAACTCCAAAGCTATAGAAGAAGGAGAAGCCATGGATGAAGGATCCGGTGAACACTCTCCCAAAGCACAGGATGACATGGACGTCGGAGATAATCCTGAGGTCCAGATGTCTGAAAGTACCGACCAGAGCTTGACTCTGGGAAATGGACCCAAAGCCGTCTTTGCTACCGGCGCTGCCAAGAAGGCAAAGAAGAAGAACAGGAAGAACAAGACCCTGGCAAAAGACCCTCTGACAGAGGAGGTGATTGCCGAGGAATACGAGGAAGACTCGGATGGAGCGCTTATCCCAGAAGAGCCGAAAAAAGAAGCGTCGGTGGTGGGACACGTGATCACCGAAGGTGCGTGTAAACTCATCGATGCTGCATTAACCACACCTATCCCTACAACCGTAGAACTCACTGCGGATGAGCTGGACGAAAGGGCGCAAGCCCTAGAAGCGCGTCGTCAACAACTCCTCGATGAAGCCAAAAACATCGAGGTGGAGAAGAAACACATGTCAAACAAGGACTACATGTCTCGGTTACATCAGAAGACACGGAAGCGTCACACAGATGACAACCAATTCCCACGTGCCCATGCCATCCTTTTTGGGGATGAGATGGGGAAGCCACGGAAAGATAGCAACGAAGATTGGGTATACCCAACCCCAGTATAGAATACCGTGGCAGCCCGAGAAATTCTATCGGCTAATCCAGGACAGGAGGAGATCCGTTTGGGTATCAAACTACTCAACAGGGACTGGAGCAGCAAAAGGTCGCCCTGTCCAGAAGTCAAAAACTGGTCTCGGATTCTGACCAATGTCGCACAGATCCGGCATGGGCTGGCGTAAGATCCCATTACATCCGGGCGCAGTATCATCACCCCGAACACCGGGAAGACAACTATTCAAGAACCGGATCGTCAGGACAGCATCACAGAACTTCATGTAACTGGAGCAACGTCGCCCCAGTGGCCGAGAAAGATGCCATTGCTGCCCTGAATCCGACGAACCCTCCCCGACGAGAATCTTACGATCGAAGGGGAGAAGATAAAGAGAAACGTCGGGAGGAGGATCGTCAAAAAATGCCACCTCCTAAACATACAAGCCGTCCGGCTGAGCCTCACCATGGTGGGAACGACGGACGAAGGAATGACGGAAACCATGCCGGGACAAGCCGGCAAGGGGCTCATCGTAGTTAAGATCCTCCCCGGAACAGGAATAATGACGCTCCGGACGGAGGCCGGCGATCAGCCGGAAACTATCCAGCTGCACCACCACCCTCTCCACCACACAGTCATCACAATGGCTCCCATGGAGGGCAAGGAGGACGACATGGCGGAGGAGGTGGTGGCAGAAGCCGAAGTCCGGCTCCACGACACTGTAGCCACACCGGCATTCGGGACAATCTCTATCCCCGAACGACACAAGGCACATGATCAATTCCATCATTGAGGCGCAGCGCTATGAAAACGATGATATGTCGTGGGGCCAAAGTGCTTCGGACCACGCATCAGAGCTACAAGATTCCCGGAAGGATTTGCTATCTCAAGGAACATCCAAGCCTACGACGGTATTGCTCGGCCAGACACTTGGCTACAGGATTTTTCCAAGCTTGCTGCATCACCAAAGGCAGAAACAGCCTAGTCGCAACCTGATATCTCCCACTTATGTTGCGGAAGACGGCGCGATCATGGCTCAATGAACTTCCGGAGAACACCATCCACAACTGGTATGACATGCAAAGTGCATTCTTTCGGAATTTCGAAGGCACATATCGGAGGCCCTGTTCGGTCGGAGCGGAGACCTACAGCGTTGCACCCAGAAAGCCGGAGAAACTTGCCGAGATTATCTCGGACGATGGATCGACACCAAGAACTCCTGTGAAGGAGTAAACGATCAAACCGCGATTGAAGCTTTCATCGCAGGGCTCCTAGTTGGTCTACTACGTCATCGCTTGAAGTGTGACAAGGTCACTGATTTGGGAGAGATGATAGAAACAACGAGCAAGTATGCAGATGCTGACGATGATGTAGAGGGATTACTCAACGTTCTGGCTGTACCTTAGTCAGCAAAAACAAAGCAACAAGCTCAGAAGCGTAAAAACACCTCGGAAGAAAAACCCAACACGGAAACAGCGGTGGTTACTACTATTTCTGGGTCTGGAGGACGAGGAGGACGCGGCAGAGGCCGCGGGCGTGGCCGTGGGACTTCAAGGGTCCAAGGTAGAGTAAAAACAGCAACCAGGCAAAACCTATTCTTGGCCGACATTGCCAATAACCCATGTGTGCATCACCTAGACGCCAATGGGGGCTCGTCCCACACCAACGCTGAATGTCGTTTTAATGACGACATCAAGAGAGAGGATACCGCGGGCTACAAAGCTAAGCGGAAGAAGGGAAATAAAATCCCGAAAAGGACAAAGAGACCAAGGAAGATTCCGACATGGAGGAAGCTGATGCTTCAAATCCCAAGCCGGAAGGGAAGAAAACTTTTCCACTAAGAAGGACACTTATGTCACCTTCCTCGGATCTCAACCAGCAAAGGTCAAGAAAGCAGTTCTCCACGAGCTCAATGCAACAGTTCCGGCTATCCCTCAATATCTAGACTGGTCGGAAGTGGCAATCACATTTGACCGCGCTGATCATCCGCCTAAGTTGCACAGGCGAGGAAAATACGCCTTAATCGTCAATCCACTTATTGACGGTTATGGTTTCTCCAAGACCCTCATGGACGGTGGTAGCAGCATCAATATTCTCTATGTCGAAATGCTACGCCGGATGAAGATCTCGGAGACCCAACTGAACCATAGCTCTGTGATCTTTCACTGAGTTGTCCTAGGAAGACAAGCTAATTTCCTGAGAGAGATCACTTTGGATGTTACCTTTGGAACTCCAAAGAACTATCGGACGGAGGCACTTTCCTTTTATGACTCGTCCACGTTACATTTACAATATGATGAAAAATCCAGGTCCCAACGGCGTAATCACCATTAGGGGAGACCCGCAGAAGGCGCGAGAGTGCGAGGATGGAAATGCCGCCTTTGCCAAAGCCGTGCTGCACGCTCAGGAGTACCAGGAGATCAAGAAGAGCATAGATCCGTCCGAGATGCCCGCAACAAAGAAGGAGGTGACAAAGCCAAATCCGGAGTTCAAGGCATCAGAAGAGACGAAGAAAGCACCGTTGAAGGATGATGACCCCTCCAAGGTGACCCAAATAGGCGTAGGCCTAGGTAGCGCATAGGAAAGCGCATTCGTCAAGTTCCTCTAAGAAATCGAGATATCTTCGCATGGCAGCCATCTGACATGACCGGAGTACCTAGGGAACTTGCCGAGCACTCTCTAAATGTAAACCCGAACGCTAAACCCGTCAAACAGTCCTTATGACGGTTTGGCGACGAAAAGCGTAAGGCAATAGCTAAGGAACTAGCGCGTCTCGAGTTAGCCGGATTCATAGAAGAGGTCATCCACAGTGAGTGGTCGGCCAATCCTGTAATGGTCCCTAAAAAGACACCACTGATTTAAGAATGTGTGTTGATTATACTGCCTTGAACAAGGCTTGTCCAAAAGATCCGTTCGCTCTGCCTAGAATTGATCAAGTTATCGATTCTACGGCAGGCTCGGAACTCCTCTGTTTTCTCGACGCATACTCCGGTTATCACCAACTCCCGATAAAGGAATCTGACAAAGTCAAAACTTCATTCATAACCCCTTTCGGAACCTTCTGTTTTGTTACGATGCCCTTTGGGCTGAAGAACGCAGGAGCTACGTACCAGCGCATGATGCAACGTTGCCTCCACGACCAACTCGGACGCAATGTGCATGCATACGTGGATGATATCGTGGTGATGTCCAAAAACAAGGAAACACTGATTTCCGACTTGGAGGAGACGTTCGCCAATCTATGAAAATACAACATCATGCTTAACCCGAAGAAATGCTTCTTTGGAATACCAGCCGGAAAATTGTTAGGTTTCATCGTGTCTCAAAGAGGCATTGAGGTGAACCGAGACAAAATCAAGGCTATACTCAATATTTCCAGGCCAACTCGCCTGAAGGACGTACAAAGATTAACTGGCTGCATCGCTGCAGTCAGTCGATTTGTAAGCGGCTTGGTGAAAGAGTCGCACCATTATACAAACTCCTGAAAAAGACCAAGGATTTGTTTGGAATGACGAAGTTGAAGCTGCACTACAAGATTTGAAGAAAGTACTCTCATCTGCTCCTATCCTTGTAGCGCCAGAACATCGGGAACCGATGTTGCTTTACTTGCTGCGACAAATAAGTTCGTTAGTATCGTCATGGTAGTGGAGAGACCAGAGGAAAATCAGGAACACTTGGTGCAGCGTCCGACTTACTTTGTCAGCGAGGTCCTGACAGAATCAAAACAGCGGTATCCGCACTATCAAAAGTTGGCTTACGGTGTTTTTCTAGCATCTCGTAAGTTATGACACTATTTTCAGGAGCATCCAATTACCGTGGTTAGCAAAGCTCCCATGAGAGATATAATCAATAACAGTGACGCCATAGGACGCGTCGCCAAATGGGGCATAGAGCTTTCAGCTTTCGACATTGAGTATAAACCTCGGACAGCAATCAAATCCTAGATCCTTGTTGACTTGTCGTTGATTGGACAGAGACGAAGGCGAATATGATCCTCCCTGAGTCGGAATATTGGACCCTCTTTTTCGATGGGTCTAAGGCTCGAGGGGGCTCAGGGGCTGGCGTGGTGCTCAAGTCACCCCAAGGAGATAAACTTTTATACGTGTTGCAGATCCATTTCACAGCGACAAACAATATTGCCGAGTATGAAGCACTGCTGCATGGAATCTGGATTGCTAAGGATATTGGCATCCGACGTTTGATGTGTTACGGAGATTCGGATCTTGTTGCTCAACAAGTGTCGGATAGTTGTAATGCAAATAAACACATGGCAGCATATAAAGCTGTCGTGGATGGTCTATCTAAATCGTTCGAAGGGTTTGAAGTTCAACACATCCCTCGAGCAGAAAATGAGGAAGTAGACGCACTATCTCGGATAGGTTCTGCACGGAAAGAGGTCCCGGATAGCGCTTTTTTAGAGCACCTCAAAGTTCCCTCAATAAAGGGAGTAGATGAGGAATATCCGACCAAATCCGACTCACCTTTGATAGCAGTTCTGGCTGTAATTCCCAGCTGGACTCAACCCTACCTCGATTATTTGGTAGATGGCAAATTATCCGAAGACGAGGTGCTGAGCCGGTAGATTATCCGACGAGCAAAAGCCTATACTATTGTTAAAGGTGAGCTCCATAAATGGAGTGTTTCTGGGGTCTTTGAGCGTTGTGTATCTCCAGAAGAAGGAGTGGAAATCTTAAGGGAAATCCACGAAGGCGAGTGTGGTCACCACGCTACAGCCAAATCTTTAGTGGCAAAAGCTTTTCGACACGGATTTTTCTGGCTTACAGCTCAAGCAGATGCCGAACGATTAGTCAAGACGTGCAAAGGCTGCCAAAAGTACGCCAAGCAAGTTCATGTTCCGGCTGATCAGCTGCGAACAATACCTATAACATGGCCCTTTGCGGTCATGGGGCTTGATATGGTAGGACCTTTTAAACGTGCTCCAAGTGGATTTACTCACCTCTTAGTGATGATGGATAAATTCACAAAATGGATTGAGGCTAAACCCGTCACTAGTTGTGATGGAGCAACAGCCAAAAGATTTGTCGAGGATGTTATAATCCGGTATGGTTATCCGCATAGCATTATCACGGACAACGGGAGTAACTTTTCTATGGGAGAATTGGCTGAATTATGCGACGAGCAAAATATCTGGCTTGACATTGCGTCAGTCGCACATCCACAGACTAACGGACAAGTTGAAAGAGCAAATGGTTTAATCTTACAAGGCCTAAAACCGAGACTGGAAGCACCACTACGACATGCTGCGGGGGCTTGGGCAGAGGAATTACCCTCTGTAATTTGGAGTTTATGAACAACTCCAAACAGGTCAACAGGATACACACCTTTCTTCTTGGTCTATGGCGCAGAAGCAGTTCTTCCTAGTGATTTGATTCATACTTCTCCTAGAGTGGCCGCGTATATCAAAGAGGATGCCGAGATTTCTCGACAAAATGATCTCGACTTAGTCGAAGAAGTTCGTGTTGTTGCCGAAATGAGATCTACAGCCTATCAGCAGAAGTTACGCAAGTATCATAGCCAGAGAGTGCGAAATAGATATTTCAATAAAGGTGATTTGGTTCTCCGGCTTGTGCAGCAAAGAAAGCACAAACTTTCCCCAGTATGGGAAGGGCCCTTTTGAGTTAGTCGAGTATTGCACAATGGATCGTACTACTTAACTGACATGAGGCCAGTCAAAGAAAGACCTGCTACTAAGAAGAGAAAGAGAGCTGGAGGCAGTACAAATCCGGATGAGTTAGACAGACCGTGGAATATTGCTCAGCTATGTCCCTTTTATTCTTAGTTTATCCTTCTTTGTAATCATACATATGTACCTGTTCTGTGAGAAATAAAAGTTTTGGTTGCCTCAAATTTTTTTGAGAAGTTTTTACCATCTTATTTCCAAATGATCATTTCATAGTCGAAAATCCCAGAATGCTTGAAAGTACTTTATGCTCATGTTCGTTCTGGTTTAGATTTCCGATTCTAAAATTGCTACCTTCGGGTATAACTCTAAACTTTCTAGTCTTTACTTCGGTTATTTGTCGGATTCCTGGATGCGGGCATTTTCCGAGTAGTGAATTGTTGGTACTGGAAACCGGCTTTGTTTCCAAGTTTAAACTGGTTTAGCAATTGAGCTCCGTTGCTCGGCAAAGTTTCCGGCAGAAGGTTTAGCCGGCTCGCGAAAGGGACGAGGCGGAAAGCCAGGTAAACGATAAGTAGAGATAAAAAAATACAAAGTGCTTATGTAAACATTTCAGGCACACAAAATTTTCAAAGCCGAAAAGTGCTGAATAGATCAAAAGCTTAGCACTAGCAAAGTTAAAGTATTACATATTTACAAACGCATCATGTTTTTTCCGAAATAATACACAAGTTTCTGGTCTATGATGCAGGAGGAGATGAAGGAGCTGCCGGCTCGCTGGTTACGCCGCCTTGATATCTTTCCGAGATGTCCGCATCCGAGGTGGTGCGTTCATCGTCGGAAACTTCTGCGGATTCTTCTGGAGGAGGAGGCGAAGTAGCCACGTGGGTGAAGAAGGGGATCTCGTAGCTGGTCAGATCAGCCACGTGACACCCATATCCGGCGCATGAGTGCATGATGGCTTGAAGATCATGCTCCTGGCCGTCTTTGTCTACCTTGTAGTACCCTCTGGTCACTTGCCATATCTCCATGTTTCCATGGTGGCTCATGACCATGGTGAGAGCGTTCTGCGCAGCAGTCCTTGCGAAGGACATGTTCCAGTCCCGAACAAGTTGTGGCATCTCCTTTGCCTTGTCCCGCACCTGAAAATCTGACATGCTTGGCATGTCCGGAATCTTGAGAGCTTCGCCAACGTCCCCAAGGGTTTGGCGGAAGTCATGAAGCAGGTCACTGACTTGTGTAAGCCGGTGGGTGCGGGGCTCAGAGGAGGAAGAGTCCGTCAAGTTCAGAGGACCTATAAACAAAACAAATTAAGAAAAATCCGACATTGATAAGAGTCGAAGAAAAAGATAAGTCAGACAGATGGAACGTATCGAAAATGACATCGTCAATTTTCGTCTTCTCCTCCCGGAGACTCTTGAGGTCCGAGATTATTTTATCTTGAGCTGCGATCTTGCGATCACGCTCATCAGTGGCCATGGAGGAGGATTCAAGGACTTGAGCTATGCTCTTTTCATGATCTGCCTTGAGCTTATCCAGCTCTTGGCGCAGCTCCTTGTTCTCCACCACCAGGGTCTTGAGGTTCTCGGCCTCTTCGATCATGGCGTATGATTGTTTCACCACCAGCGCTGTAAGTCAAGAAGAACAACAATTCAGAAAATTCGACATTGAAAATAGCAAAGACAAGGTTTGAGTCTCGGAATGTTCACCTTCGGCCTCATCCTTGGCGACTTAAGTTCAACATTTTTAGTCGGAGAGTTTTGATCTCTCTCCGCTTATCACAAACATTCTTCAATAATTCCTGGTTATAGGAACATACTTTCTGTAAGTCAGAATACCCAAAGTCAGAAAGCTACTTAAGACTCGGGCTAATATTTTTGCTAAATGTCAGCACGAGCCTTGGGGCTACACTAGTTCGTTCTTTGGCATCCTAATGAAGCATAAACCCGGATTATATATCCTACTTCATGCTTGGGGGCTAGAGGATATGATATAACATAATGGAAGAAACAGGAGTTGGAATTCCGACTTACATATTGCTCGCGGGTGAGTTTATCCAAACCCGCGTTCACTTCAGTGGCCACCTTCTCAGCAAGAGTAAGAGGGATCACTAGGGCTGTTGGAAGCTCGCCAGTCCTAATCCTCTCGTCGCGAAGGCGGACTTGGCAAGAAGGTCAGAGAACTTGACGTCCTCTACTTCTTGTGCTTCTTCTTCAGGAGATAAATGGATTTTCTCTAGGACTTGTCTGACGAGCCGCTAGATTTTCTTCAGCAGATTTCCGGCACAGGCCAAACTTGGCAAGTCCCGGATTGCTGATGAGGTTTTCGGTGAAGGTTTCTACCGAGGGATCATTACCCAAAGAGGGTTCACCCTTATCTAGATCTGACGCACTCATGGTGACGTCAGTTTGCGACCCAAGGTTCGTCTCCGCTGAAGGAGCCGAATCTTCTGCGACGACCGGGGAAGGAATGATCGCCGGTGTTGCAGAAGGTTGAGGGGCAGGAGTCGGAGGAGCCATGGCAGGGGAAGCTATGGTGAGCTTCGTCTAACGCAAGGGCTTCGAAGAAATCCCATTCCCCTTGCCCTTGATGATTGATTTTTATCTGAGAATGTAGTAAAGTCGGAAACATTACATCTCGGAAAGAAATTTGAGTAAAGCACAAAGGCGGAAAATTGTGACAGAAATTTACCTCTTCACGACAGGCACCTCCTTTCGCCAACAGCCACTGTTGAAGTTTGCGCTTCTTGAGCGCAAGGTCCGGCAATGGGACCACTTCTGTCTCCTGAGAAAACTCAGGAGGATATCCTTCGAGTGGGGCAAGTTCCGACTCGGGGAGGTCAGCAAGCTGAAAAGAAGAAAACATATCAGTATTGTAGTATAACTCAAAGAATGAAGCACATAAAAGGTGTGATGATGGAAGCTTACCGGCACCACGGGGTTTTCCGCCGTGTGCATATCCAGAGAAACCTCTAGAATTCTCCTATCGATCCGCTCCTTGATCAGCTACTTGATCTGGCTTATGTAGCCTTGAGTGGTGTAGGCTTTGGGGATGATGCGGAGGGAGTATTTTTTGGATGACGTGATGGAGTGCATCAGTCGATCCCCGTGGTACTGAAGTGGCTGGATCCGACGTGAGACCCAACACTGGACCAAGTCGGATCCCTTCAGACCATTGTGCTTAATTAAATATTCGATCCGCCTCTTAGCGAGGATCAGATCGTCGGAAAGAGCCAGAGCAGCCTCGTCCCAGGAAAGCTGGGCCGTGGCGGCTCCGTCGACAAAAGCTGGCAAAGCAGTAGCTTTGTCGGGAGCCGGAATATCCCTATGATAAAAATGTGGCTGGCCATTGTTTGACCAAGTCACTGGCTAGAATTTTGGGATAAGCCCGGTCGTGTCTAAGTGAAAAGCTGATAGTGCCGGTGATGCAAGGAACACCGACGGTAATGGAATTTCTTCGGACATGGAAATAATACCGGAAGAGAGTCAAACTCGGCCTAATGCCGAGAAATCCCTCACAAAGCGAAGCATACACACTCATCTCTAAGAGAGAGTTGGGAGGAAGATTATGGAGTTGAACTTCGAAATCATCTATCACCACAGAGAAGAACTCCGAGGGAGGAAAAGACAGACCTCTGTCGAGGTGGGTGCCGAAATGGACCGCTCGCCGTCGTGCGGGTTGGGGACGGTTTCCCTGGAGCCGCTCCGCCAGTCGCCGGCGACAAGAAGCCCCTCCTTCTCCACGTTCTTGAGGCCCTACTTGTTGAGAGCGCAGGGAATCCAGATCTCGCGGAAGCTCTCTTTCTCCGTTGCTGCTTCCGCCGTCGCCGCCGCTGCCGCCAAGCGAGAGGAAGAAGATGAAGCCATTTCTCCGGCGAGAGATTGACCTAAAAGGGGCAGCGCTGGGAGTTCTGTGGGGGAAGAACGAGGAAGCTCTGTGCGTGCATGAGGATTGGGAGGAAAGGAAACGGCAAAGGACTAGTGGAAAGGAGAAGGAAAAAATCCTAACCCCTTATATCCACCTAACTGCGCCAAGATTCGTGCAAATACTATAGTGTAACCGCCACGTGTCGTGGAAAGAACTGGGAAGGACCCACGCGATGATTGCGTCTCCTCGATCTCCATGCGCGCATTGAAACGACGCCTCGGTTCCGCAAACCGCGGACCCACCAACGGTCGTGCTGACGGCATGCCTGTCAGATGACGTGACTTGACCATGACTTGTGTCAGGTGGCGTTAGAAACCAAGTTCCGGCTTAGTTTGAAATCGAGCTGGAAAATCCAAGTAACCTGTTGATAGGTCCAACTTATTTTTAAGACCCGGATCGTATTTTTTGTTGTGAAGTTTCAGGAACCCTTCAAGATTCTGCAAGCCGAAGATCAAGCAGACGATGATAAATTCGACTTTGGATCTTGGAGGCCTCCGGGGGCTGCTGTTGGGATATACTTTTGGGTATCCTCACAGTTCCTCACTGACTAGGGTGGCCCACTTCAGGTTAGAGCTTTGCTTCACGGGTGGCCCAGTCAGGGAGAAAGACGGAGTCCAATCCGGCTATGGGAAGGCCCAGAAGACTTACCGACTTAGGCCCATAATGTTACTTGTAGTTCAAGATGTACTCTGTAACCGACTCTCAGTCGTAGCCGGATAGATCTCTCCTGTAAACCCTAGGCTGGATATCTATATAAGCCGTCCTAGGGAGAGCCTTTAGGGCACAACCTCAATAGTCTACAATCTCAACTCGCACAGTCGAAAAACCCATATTCTGGCTCTGCCGTATTACTGGATTGCTAGCAGGAGTAGGGTCCGTCCAAAGCCGGCGGATTCGAACCTGGGTAAACTTGTGTGCTCACCGTCCCGGAATACTGTACGTCTCACACCCCTCTCTTCCGCACGCCTCGAGGACCCCCCCTCATGGCGTACTTGTCCTCAATCCGACGACACCGATCAGGTAGCAAATCTAGAGCAGCAAATCACACCAGGCAGGCAAATACATTCATTCAGAAAACAAAACAAATGTAGATATGGCTGTGCGTGGCTAAATAGGATATAGCGATAGAAAGTAGGTTGCTTAACGAGGTTCGATGCATTCAGCCAGAAATAGGATGCAAGTAAATATAGGGAATCAAAAGAAGCTGCTTAGCAGCAGCAGACACATTCAACCCCTCCTTCATGCGCACACGCCTCCGCCTCCTCCCTCCGGCTCTTCCTCACTTCTTGATGCCCAGTCCCTTGATCTTGGGGGCCTTGGGCCTAATTGGAGGCATGTGACCCTCTTTGATGGCCACCCGCTAGAGGTTTCGGAGGTGAATGGCAAGAGCCCGGTGTTCAGCGATGTAGGCGTTGATGTTCACGGTCTCGCGCTCACCGCCTTTGTTGATGCTGGAGCCTGGGGTCTCTGGATGCTTCAGTAAGGAGTTGAAGTCAGTGCCGACGAGAGTCACCCAGCAGAAGGCGATCGCCTTGCAGAAGGGGTAGCGCCAGGGGCCGCCCCTGAAGAAGGCGTCGTACTGGCCGGCCCGCAGCCTCCTCAGCACCTAACGAGTCTTGGTGTGCATGGACTCTTCATCGCTGCAAACGTCGCTGCCGGAAACCTATTGGAAGAAAAGGAAAATGGGGGAGTAGATGATCTAAGAAGATCGAGCAATCGAAATGCGAACAAGCGAATCCTAATAAACTAAGATCTAGCATCCAACAATGGGAATGGTAGAAGAACCAGGGGAGGGGAGCAAACCCTAGTTACCTCCGACCATGGGTCGTCGATGCCGGTGTCGTAGGGGTTCAGCGGAGTGATGTACTTATCTGGATCGTAGGTGCCCATGAAGTGTTGGATCTGCTTGTGACCGGCGGGAGCCTCCTCGCTAGTGGGGGGCTCCTCTTCGGCGGCTATGTCGGTAGCGGGGACGGGGGCTTGGACAGGAACGGCGGCTACCATCGATGCCTCAACTGGGGCCTAGACGGGGATGGCGGTTGCTTTCAATGCGTCGAGGGGGACCGGCGAGGAGATGGGGGCCTCATTAGTGGCTACGTCGGTAGCGGAGACGGGGGCCTAGACGGGAACAGCGGCTGCCATTGATGGCTCGACTGGGGCCTGGACGAGGACGGAGGCTGCTTTCAACGTGTCGAGGAGGACCAACGAGGAGACGGGGGCCTCCTCGCCGGCGGCCTCGGAGGCGACGATGGCCACCGTATCCTCCTCCGCCATCGCTAGCGCGGACGGGTATTCTCAGGAATTTGCAGATGATGGTGGGACAGTGGAGAGGGTTGTGGGGTGAGTGAGCGAGAGTGAGAGTGGGTGTGCGGAGAGGGGCCTCTATAGTTAAGGTGGATAGCAAGGCATGTTTTGTTGCACCACCATGCAACACGCCGCGCAGTCTACTGCACTGTGCACCGCGACACGCGCATGGTACGTCGCGTTTTTTTCCTGGCCATGCATGGTAGTTCTGTATTGAGCCGCATGCAAAGGGCGAATAAACAATTTCTATGTACGAAGTTTTGACACGGCCCTAAAATTGGCGATAGTTAAAGTGGAAATGTAGAGGGTAAGGTAGGTGGTTGTAATTGGCGAGATTTGTGGGGTTGTGCTAGATCGAGTAGAGGGATGTGTTGATGGCTGCGAGTGTCTTGATGAAGGCGGAGACGTTAGTCTCGTCGAGCTCAGCTCTTCGGCCTCCGCTAGCACGTGCAAGATTCTTACGGTGGGGCCCAGTTGGAAAGTGAGATTGAGAGCCGCTACGTAAAAAATGGGATATGTCTTATTACATCAAGTGGCAATAAATTGCAGTTGTCCATCGACGACCGTGCACTCGGTGACGCATGTGTTGTGGCGTAGATAGTAGCAGTAGAAGGCTTTTCAGACTTGATTAAACATGACATGAGCCGCTCGACGACTTTTTCCATGGACGGCTTCGTGTTCCTTCTTGTAAAAGTCACGTTGAGGGAGACGTCCGTGATGTCTCACGCTGTACTATGAAGGACACGACGTGTGCAACGATCATCGTTGGATCACACAGAATAACCGGTTGGTCCGCACGATCCGCGTGACAACTGTGACACACCAATCAGGGGGTAGCAGACAGAGTGAGCACAAGTTGTGGATTCTACGAAAGATAGAGAGAGGGGGCAAAACTGAGTAGTATAAAAAACCAAGGAAAAACTGAGTAGTATAAAATTGGAAAGTGAGTGTCTTGTAAAATGAAATACTTCATGGCATACATCAAATTATGCCAAGATACATCCACTAGAGTTCGCTGGATGTGTGTTCTTCTCATAAACCACATGGAACCACTAGAGTTCATTGCATGTGTGTTATTGTCATAAACCACATGGTCCATAGGTGTCATTGCATGTGTGTTCTTTCATAAACCACATGTTGATCCACCAATGTCATTGCATGTGTGTTCTTTTCATGAACCACACCCAGTGTCATTGGATGTGTGTTCTCTCACAAACCACACATGGATCCACCAGTGTCATGTCATGTGTTTTCCTTCATGAACCACACCCAGTGTCATTGGATGTGTGTTCTAGCCACAAACCACACATGGATCCACCAGTGTCATTGCATGTCTGTTCTTTTCATGAACCACACTTAGAGTCATTGCATGTCTGTTCTTCTCACAGACCACATAAGGATCCACAAGTGTCATTGGATGTGTCTTCTTTTCATAAACCACACCTAGTGTGATTGGATGTGTGTTCTTCTCACGAACCACACATGGATCCACCAGTGTCATTGCATGTGTGTTCTTTTCATGAACCACGCTAGAGTCATTGCATGTTTGTTCTTTCCATAAACCACATATGGATCCACCAGTGTCATTGCATGTCTATTCTTTCATGAACCACAGCTAGAGTCATTGCATATGTGTTCTTCTCACAAACCACATAAGTATACACCAGTGTCATTTCATGTGTGTTCTTCTCATGAACCACAGCTAGAGTCATTGCATGTCTGTTCTTCTCAAAAACCACATAAGGATCCACCAGTGTCATTTGATGGGTGTTCTTTTCATGAACCACACCCAGTGTCATTGGATGTGTGTTCTTCTCACAAACCACCATGGATCCAACCATGTCATTACATGTCTGCTCTTTTCATGAACCACACATGGATCCACCTAATGTTGAATTGCATGTCTATTCTTCTCACAAACCACATAAGGATCCACCAGTGTCATTGGATTTGTGTTCTTTTCATGAACCACACCCAGTGTCATTGGATGTGTGTTATTCTCACAAACCACACATGGATCCACCGGTATCATTGAATGTGTGTTCTTTTCATGAACCACAGCTAGAGTCATTGCATGCCTGTTCTTTCCACAAACCACATATGCTGCACCAGTGTCATTGCATGTGTATTCTTTTCATGAACCACGGCTAGAGTCATTGCATGTGTGTTCTTCTCACAAACCACATAAGGATCCACCAGTTTCATTGGATCTGTGCTCTTTTCATGAACCACAACCAAGTGTCAATGGAGTGCGTGTTCGTATCATCACAAACCACACATGGATCCACCAGTGTCATTGCATGTGTGTTCTTTATTCATGAACCACACCTACGTCATTGCATGTCTGTTCTTTCCACAAACCACATATGGATCCACCAGTGTCATTGCATGTGTGTTGTTTTCATGAACCACAGCTAGAGTCATTGCATGTGTGTTCTTCTCACAAACCACAAAAGGATCCACGAGTGTCATTGGATGTGTGTTCTTTCAAGAACCACACCGAGTGTCATTGGATGTGTGTTCTTCTCACAAACACCACATAAGGATCCACCAGTGTCATTGGATGTGTGTTCTTTTCATGAACTAGACCCAGTGTTATTGGATGTGTGTTCTTCTCACAACCACACATAGATCCCCAGTGTCATTGGATGTGTGTTCTTTTCATAAACCACGCCCAGTGGCATTGGATGTGTGTTCTTCTCACAAACCACACATGGATCCACCTGTGTCATTGCATGTCTGTTCTTTAATGAACCACAGCTAGAGTCATTGCTTGTCTGTTCTTCTCACAAACCACATAAGGATCCACCAGTGTCATTGGATGCGTGTTCTTTTCATGAACCACACCCAGTGTCATTGGATGTGTGTTCTTCTCACAAACCACATAAGGATCCACTAGAGTCATTGCATGTGGTTCTCTCATGAACACATCTAGAGTCATTTCATGTTCTTTTTTCTCACAAACACATAAGGATCAACCAGTGTCACTGGATTGTTTTCTTTTCATTAATCAGACCCAGTGTCATTGGATGTGTGTTCTTCTCACAAACACCACATAAGGATCCACCAGTGTCATTAGATGTGTGTTCTTTTCATGAACCACACCTAGTGTCATTGGATGTGTGTTCTTCTCACAAACCACCATGGATCCATCAGTGTCATTGGATGTGTGTTCTTTTCATGAACCACACCCAGTATCATTGGATGTGTTCTTTTCTTGAACCACACCCAGTGTCATTGGATGTGTTCTTCTCACACCACACATGGATCCACCAGTGTCATTGCATGCATGTTCTTTTTCATGAACCACACAGGATCCACCTAGTGTGATTGCATGTCTGTTCTTTTCACAAACCTCACATGGATCCACCAGTGTCATTGCATGTGTATTCTTTCATGAACCATAGCTAGAGCCTTGCATGTCAGTTCTTCTCACAAACCACATAAGGATACACAAGTGTCATTTCATGTGTGTTCTTCTCATGAACCAGAACCAGTGTCATGCATATCTGTTCTTCTCACAAACACATAAGGAACCACCAATGTCATTGCATGTCTGCTCTTTTCATGAACCACACATGGATCCACCTAGTGTGATTGCATGTCTATTCTTCTCACAAACCACATAACGATCCACTAGTGTCATTGGATGTGTGTTCTTTTCATGAACCACACCCAGTGTCATTGGATGTGTGTTCTTCTCACAAACCACACATGGATCCACAGTGTCATTGCATGTGTGTTCTTTTCATGAAACCACAGCTAGAGTCATTGCATGTCTATTCTTTCCACAAACCACATATGGATCCACCAATGTTATTGCATGTGTGTTCTTTTCATGAACCACGGCTAGAGCCATTGCATGTGTGTTCTTCTCACAAACCACATAAGGATCAACCAGTGTCATTGGATGTGTGTTCTTTTCATGAACCACACCCAGTGTCATTGGATGCGTGTTCTTCTCACCAACCACACATGGATCCACTAGTGTCATTGCATGTGTGTTCTTTTCATGACCACAGGTAGAGTCATTGCATGTCTGTTCTTTCACAAACCACATATGGATCCACCAGTGTCATTGAATGTGTGTTCTTTTCATGAACCACGGCTAGAGTCATTACGTGTGTGTTCTTATTACAAAACCACATAAGGATCCACCAGTGGCATTGAATGTGTGTCTTCTCATGAACCACAGCTAGAGTCATTTCATGTCTGTTTTTCTCACAACACCACATAAGGATCCACGAGTGTCATTGGATGTGTGTTCTTTTCATGAACCACACCCAGTGTCATTGGATGTGTGTTCTTCTCACAAAACACCACATAAGGATCCACCGGTCTCATTAGATGTGTGTTCTTTTCATGAACCACACCCAGCGTCATTGATGTGTGTTCTTCTTCACAAACCACACATGGATTCACCAGTGTCATTGGATGTGGGTTCTTTTCATGAACCCACACCCAGTGTCATTGGATGTGTGTTCTTCTCACAAACCACACATAGATCCACCAGTGTCATTGGATGTGTGTGTTCTTTTCATGAACCACACCCAGTATCATTGATGTGTGTTCTTCTCACAAACCACACATGGATCCACCAGTGTCATTGCATGTCTGTTCTTTTCATGAACCACATCTAGAGTCATTGCATGTCTGTTCTTCTCACAAACCACATCAGGATCCACCAGTGTCATTCGATGTGTGTTCTTTTCATGAACCACAACTAGTTCATTGGATGTGTGTTCTTCTCACAACCACACATGGATCCACTAGTGTCATTGCATGTGTGTTATTTTCATGAACCACAGCTAGAGTCATTGCATGTTAGGTCTTCTCACAAACCACATAAGGATCCACCATTGTCATTGGATGTGTATTCTTTCATGAACCACAACTAGAGTCATTGCATGTGTGTTTTCTCACAACCACATAAGGATCCACTAGTGTCATTGCATGTGTGTT
>CAJUXJ010000064.1:0-31249 GCA_910589775.1 Avena eriantha
CAATGACTTTAGTGGTGGATCCATGTGTGGTTTGTGGAAATAACACACATGCAGTGACTGTAATGGATCCATAAGTGGTTTATGGAAAAGAACACACATGCATGACCACTGGTTGATCCATATGTGGTTTGTGGAAAGAACACACATGCAATGATCACTTGTTGATGCATGTCTGGTTTGTGGAAAGAACACACATGCAATGATCACTTGTTGATGCATGTCTGGTTGTGGAAGAACACACATGCAATACCAGTGGTGGATCCATGTGTGGTTTGTGGATAGAACACACATGCAATGACTCTAGTGCTAGTTTTAGTATAAGAACACACATGCAATGACTCTAGTGGGTCCACATGTAGTTTGTGAAAGAACACACCATGCAATGACCACTAGTTGATCCATTAGTTGTTTGTGGAAAAGAACACACATGCAATGAGTCTAGTGGATCCATGTGTGGTTTGTGGAAAAGGACACACATGCAATGACTCTAGTGCTAGTTTGTTGTTTTAGTATAAGAACAAACATGCAATTACTCAAATGGATCCATATGTAGTTTGTGGAGAGAACACACATGCAATGACTCTAGTTGATCCATATGTGGTTTGTGGAAAGAACACACATGCAATGACCACTGGTGGATCCATGTGTGGTTGTGGAAAAGAACACACATGCAATGACCACTGGTTGATCCATGTGTGGTTTGTGGAAAGAACACACATGCAATGACAGTGGTGGATCCATGTGTGGTTTGTGGAAAGAACACACATGCAATGACTCTAGTGTTGGTTTAAGGATAAGAACACACATGCAACGACTCTAGTGGTTGATCCATGTGTGTATTCTGGAAATAACACACATGCAACGACTCTAGTGGTTGATCCATGTGTGGTTTGTGGAAATAACACACATGCAATGACTCATGTGGTTTATCCATGTATGGTTTGTGGAAATAACACACATGCAATGACTGTAATGGATCCATAAGTGGTTTATGGAAAAGAACATACATGCAATGACCACTGGTTGATCCATATGTGGTTTGTGGAAAGAACACACATGCAATGACCACTTGTTGATCCATGTGTGGTTTGTGGAAAGAACACACATGCAATGACAGTGGTGGATCCATGTGTGGTTTGTGGATAAAACACACATGCAATGACTCTAGTGCTAGTTTTAGTATAAGAACACACATGCAATGACTCTAGTGGGTCCACATGTAGTTTCTGATAAGAACACACATGCAATGACCACTGGTTGATCCATTAGTTGTTTGTGGAAAAGAACACACATGCAATGAGTCTAGTGGATCCATGTGTGGTTTGTGGAAAAGAACACACATGCAATGACTCTAGTGCTAGTTTGTTGTTTTAGTATAAGAACAAACATGCAATTACTCAAATGGATCCATATGTAGTTTGTGGAGAGAACACACATGCAATGAATCTAGTTGATCCATATGTGGTTTGTGGAAAGAACACACATGCAATGACCACTGGTGGATCCATGTGTGGTGTGGAAAAGAACACACATGCAATGACCACTGGTTGATCCATGTGTGGTTTGTGGAAAGAACACACATGCAATGACAGTGGTGGATCCATGTGTGGTTTGTGGAAAGAACACACATGCAATGACTCTAGTGTTGGTTTTAGTATAAGAACACACATGAAATGACTCTAGTGGTTGATCCATGTGTGGTTTGTGGAAATAACACACATGCAATGACTCTAGTGGTTGATCCATGTGTGCTTTGCGGAAATAGCACACATGCAATGACTATAATGGATCCATAAGTGGTTTATGGAAAAGAACACACATGTAATGACCACTGGTTGATCCATATGTGGTTTGTGGAAAGAACACACATGCAATAACCACTTGTTGATCCATGTGTGGTTTGTGGAAGGAACACACATGCAATGACAGTGGTGGATCCATGTGTGGTTTGTGGATAGAACACACATGCAATGACTCTAGTTCTAGTTTTAGTATAATAACACACATGCAATGACTCTAGTGGGTCCACATGTAGTTTGTGAAAAGAACACACATGCAATGACCACTGGTTGATCCATGAGTTGTTTGTGGAAAAGAACACACATGCAATGAGTCTAGTGGATCCATGTGTGGTTTGTGGAAAAGAACACACATGCAATGACTCTAGTGCTAGTTTGTTGTTTTAGTATAAGAACAAACATGCAATTACTCAAATGGATCCATATGTAGTTTGTGGAGAGAACACACATGCAATGAATCTAGTTGATCCATATGTGGTTTGTGGAAAGAACACACATGCAATGACCACTGGTGGATCCATGTGTGGTGTGTGGAAAAGAACACACATGCAATGACCACTGGTTGATCCATGTGTGGTTTGTGGAAAGAACACACATGCAATGACAGTGGTGGATCCATGTGTGGTTTGTGGAAAGAACACACATGCAATGACTCTAGTGTTGGTTTTAGTATAAGAACACACATGAAATGACTCTAGTGGTTGATCCATGTGTGGTTTGTGGAAATAACACACATGCAATGACTCTAGTGGTTGATCCATGTGTGGTTTGCGGAAATAGCACACATGCAATGACTATAATGGATCCATAAGTGGTTTATGGAAAAGAACACACATGTAATGACCACTGGTTGATCCATATGTGGTTTGTGGAAAGAACACACATGCAATAACCACTTGTTGATCCATGTGTGGTTTGTGGAAGGAACACACATGCAATGACAGTGGTGGATCCATGTGTGGTTTGTGGATAGAACACACATGCAATGACTCTAGTTCTAGTTCTAGTATAATAACACACATGCAATGACTCTAGTGGGTCCACATGTAGTTTGTGAAAAGAACACACATGCAATGACCACTGGTTGATCCATGAGTTGTTTGTGGAAAAGAACACACATGCAATGAGTCTAGTGGATCCATGTGTGGTTTGTGGAAAAGAACACACATGCAATGACTCTAGTGCTGGTTTATGGTTTTCGTATAAGAACAAACATGGCATTACTCAAATGGATCCATATGTGGTTTGTGGAGAGAACATACATGCAATGACTCTGGTTGATCCATATGTGGTTTGTGAAAAGAACACCCATGCAATGACCACTGGTGGATCCATGTGTGGTTTGTGGAAAGGAACACACATGCAATGACCACTGGTTGATCCATGTGTGGTTTGTGGAAAGAACACACATGCAATGACAGTGGTGGATCCATGTGTGGTTTGTGCAAAGAACACACATGCAATGACTCTAGTGTTGGTTTTAGTATAAGAACACACATGCAATGATTCTAGTGGTTGATCCATGTGTGGTTTGTGGAAATAACACACATGCAATGACTCTGGTGGTTGATCCATGTGTGGTTTTTGGAAATAAACGACATGCAATGACTTTAGTAGTGGATCCATGTGTGGTTTGTGGAAATAACACACATGCAGTGACTGTAATGGATCCATAAGTGGTTTATGGAAAAGAACACACATGCAATGACCACTGGTTGATCCATATGTGGTTTGTGGAAAGAACACACATGTAATGACCACTTGTTAATCCATGTGTGGTTTGTGGAAAGAACACACATGCAATGATAGTGGTGGATCCATGTGTGGTTTGTGGATAGAACACACATTCAATGAACTCTAGTGGATCTATATTAGCATAATTTGATGTATGCCACTATACATTTCATTGTAAAATACACCCACTTTCCATTTTTATACTACTCAGCTTTGCCCCCTCCCCCCTCTCTCTCTTTCGTAGAAGCCCAAACCTGTGCCCACTCTGTCTGCTACGCCCTGATTGGTTGTCACAGTTGTCACATGGATCTTGTGCACCAACCGTTGATCCTGTGTGATCCAACGAGGCTCGTTGCACACGTCGTGCCCTTCACAAGATAGCGCGAGACAACAGGGACGTCTCCCTCAACGAGACTTCTGCAAGAAGGAACACGATGCCGTCCATGGTAAAAGTGGTCGAGTGGTCATGTCATGTTTAATCTAGTCTGCAAAGGCTAAAAGTCTACTACATGGCAACTGATCATCCACGGACCACCGGCTATACCATTTTTTCTATGCAGCGCGCCTGCACTCTCACTTCCGTCAGGCCCCCACCACACGAACCTTCCACGCGGCAGCCGCAGCTAGAAGAGCTGTCAACCAGGGCCCTCGAGGAGGCCTAAACGTCCCCGCATTAAAAACCTAGCCTATCGGGTCCTCCATTCGCACTCATCCACTACTCTCTCTTCCCTATCCAGCAAAACACCACAATCTTGAACGTACTTGCACGAACCTTCTCCATGAAACCAGTGTGTGGGGGTGAGTGTCTGGGCATCGCCGCCGGGGTGGTGCTTCACGCAGCACATGCCGAGGAGGACGTGCAGTTCAACCCCTTGGGAGACCATGTGCACACCGGTGCTGACGACTTCGGAGGCGCCGATGAGGGCGTGGAGTTCGACGAACACGCTCCGCTCGTGTACCCGGAGGTACATCTATTTCTAGATGTTTCATATTTTCTGCTCGAGCTTAATCTATCCAGGCGTCATAAAAAAATCTAGTCCTAATGATTGGATGCAACGTACGAACCGGTACTTGGAGAGATCTAGTCTGTTTTGAATAAATCCACATTATTTACTTATTAATATGTTACCAAGAACACAAACCACATTAATTTAGGAGCGAGCTGGGGAGACGGCCGTAATGAACTGCTGAACCTGTATAGACATGTTATTGCATCGAAAGTAACTTGGAATGGTGGAAGGAATATATATTTATTATTTTGCTCATTTCGGTTTGTATTCCATACATTACAGGTGTTTTCAACTGAGATGGACTCTGACAAGGAGAACAGGGACAACAAAGAGCCGCCATGTCATGAAGAAGCTCAAGAGTGGGATAATCCCTTTCCTACTCGACTTGGGGAGCTCAGGTGCCCTTTCTGTAAGAAAGGAGTCAACCCGAGGATTGCCAGCTTGATTCCGCATGCGGTTGGCATCGGTAAAAGCCCAGCTAGTAAACACAAGTCGACGACCAAGGCTAAGCACGCTGCTTATGGCAAGTTCCTGAGGGAGTATGTCAAGGCTGGCCTAGTGTCCCCTTACTTAAGAATCAGCAACTCCTAGCTCACCAACCCCTTCACTGTGCTGGCCCGGCCACTAATAATATTTGGTTCTCTTACCCTATCTAGAACCTTAAACTATGGGGATTTCTATTTTCGTACCCTTCAAAATATATTCAAGTTCATCTGTTTATGTTGTTAAAGTTCCGGTGGCATACTCGTTATTTTGCATGGATAGAGGGGTGCCCCCGACAGATATAAGGGTTATCATGTCCGCTAGATCACAGAGGATCAATGGTTGGTGGGCAAAACTGGGTACAACTGAATCACCATGGTTAGACATGAGGGAAAAAACGTGACTCACGGTACGCGTGTGCGGTGCAAGGGGCGGTAGCGGACACGTGTGGCTATGCACGGTGCATTAGCATACGCGGTGCACGGTAGTGCAACGAAACGTCGCTTCCCTTCTCCTTTAATAGAGGCCTCCCTACTCCCAGTCATCACGCACTCGCTCACTCAACCGTCTCCACTGTCCCATCACCTTCTGCAAACGCCCAACAAAACCCCAACCACGCCGGTGATGGAGAAGATTGACGCGGTGGCCATCGGTGCCTCCAAGGTAGCCGGCGAGGACCCCCCCATCCCCGTCCCCGTCCCCACATCCGCCGTAGCAGCCGGCGAGGAGGCCCCCACCGGTCTCGGACAGATCCCGCTCGGTTGGGACCCCTATGAGGAGGTTGTCTACATAAGGCCGGAGAACCCCTACGACACCAGCATCGCTGACCCGTGGTCTGAGGTAACCAGGGTTTTCTCCCCTTCCCTTGTTCTTCCCCCATTCCCATCGTTGGGGAATAATCGAGAGATCTCATTCAGTTAATTTATGCAAAAAATCAATCCCGATAATCAAAGTATCTCAATCATGTCCTTATTTCACTTTACTGTTTTTTCCAACAGGAGGATAGTAGCGACCTCCGCAGGGACGACGAGTCGGAGGACACCAAGACTCGTCATGTGCTGAGGCGGCTAAAGTCCGATCAGTCCAACAACTTCTTCGCCGGCGACGTGTACAGGTGCCCCTTCTGCCCCACCAGGAGGCTCCGCAGCACGGACTTCAACTCCCTCGTGAAGCATGCCGAGGACGTGAGGACCTGCGGCGAGTCCGTGAACGTCCACGGCTTCAGGGCCAAGCACCAGGCGCTCGGTCTTCACCTCCGCAACCTCCAGAAGGTGGCTATCGAGGAGGGTCGCATGCCCCCGATCAGACCCAAGGTGCCCAAGGTCAAGGGGCTGGGCAACAAGAAGTGGAGGAGGCGCCAGAGGAAGGAGGCGGATGCCCTCCTGGCAGAGGCCATGAAGGCCACTGATCAGCTGCTACTGCTGTAAAGCAGCTTCTTTTGTCTTGTCTGTGTTGCAGCAGTCCACTGCGGCTGCTGCTGAGCAGCCTAATTGTCGAACCTCGTTAAGTACCGTACTATATAACCTATATTAGCTGCTTTATCTACATCTGCTCTATTTACTGAATTTGTTTATGGTGCTAATTTGTTTTGCTGCTCTAGATTTGCTACCACATTGGGGAAAAACGATCGCAAAAGGAATAATGAATGAAGAGAGAAGTTGCTCTAGATTCCCTACCTTTTTGGGCAAAAAAACACAACTATTAGAGAGAGAGAGGGGAAAAGGCGCTCTTAAAAGTCCAAATGACAAAAAAAACTTCCACTTTAGGCGTCATGGCGCACGTAACGGCCAAGCCTTTGACCAGACGGCACCCCCCTCCGAGCGCATGTGAGGGCTTCGGAATATCGGGAGGACAAAAGTGAGGATAAACGAGACACAATGTTGCTATAGCTATATCTAACAAAAAGCTGAATTTGGCTTTACCATGCAATTTGGCTAGAGCTCCACAATGTAGCTATTCTAAATCCCTAAACTATGTGGTGCCTTGAAACCTAATGATTTTTCACTGACACGTGTGTTGCAAAGTTGCTTGATCGTGCATGTTTACACAAGTGGCCTACAGAGAAACTTATAGAAGCATGGGCAAACGAGCTTCATTTTGGCAAATTCGGGACAAGCTTTGCCCAATCGGCAGGCCTGATCGGCTGGGCGGCTTCCCCGAGGTGCAGGGATGCTAGGTCCATGTCTATTCTTACACTTCTTAAACTTGTTAGGAATTAATAATAACAGTACACCTCCTTCTGTCCTGTCACATTACATCATGTCAGCACCATGCACCCGCTACGGATCGGCAACAGGACGGTGGTCTATGTGACCGGTCTCTGCCACGCCAAAGCCACGTCGCACACCCGTCCCATCGCCTACCGGGACAGACGCCGAATTTAATCTCTAGGATTAGGAACCATCGGTGCTCGCCCGGTCAAACTTGCTTCCACATGGGTATGACCGGAATATTGGTAAACAGAATTTAAGCATCGCCTTCTGTCTCCTCAGCACATCACTGTGCAAAAATCCCCAACTCATTCCTTCCGCCAGCGCCGCCACCGCAAGAACCATCGATGCTGCCACAGGCACCGCCTCCGCCTGGCCATACCACCGCAACAGATCACTCCACCTCCATGCCCAGTCTCATCCACCGCTACCGACCCTAGGCCACCGCCACCGCATTAGCTGCTGCCATGGATGCAAAGTACGCCGTGTTCGGCGACGGGAGCGACTACACCGACGAGTACACCATCACCTCCCATGGCACCACCAAGATGACGGTTGTCCACACAAATGCGTCAGCGGTGCTGGCCAATGTCATCGCAATGTACGAGCGGTGGCTACAGGAGCCGATCGATAGGTACAAGATCGTCGGCCTTGACCTTGAGTATACCAGATATAGGAAGAGGACGGCGCTTTTGCAGCTGTCCATGCATAACCACCGCCTACTATATCACGTATGTAGGGCCAAATCTATATGCCCGGAGCTTCGCGAGTTCCTACACAGGAGGGAGAACTACTTCGCCAGCGTCGACATCAAGAACGACACTCCGAAGCTAGAACGGGATCTCCTCATTCATGTCGTCAATCATGTCGATCTCCAATGTTTGTGGAGGTACCTGGATGGCGGTACGGGGAAAGCCGGCATGGCTAGACTCGCTTCCGACATCATCGACCGCGAGTACGCCGGCATGAAAATCGAGTTCCCGAAGCACCTGCACGAGCGATGGGAGTGGAGGCACCTGGATTACGATGCGATCAAGTACGCGTCCAGGGACGCGTATGTCTGCTACAAGATGCTCAACGGGATCTGGTAGGTGGGTGAGTGTGCTGTTTACCACTACTAGTTTTGCATTTCGTTCCTAGTTTTATCTCGCCTGTATTTTATCTCGCATGTATTTTCTAAGAATTATGTGTGTAAGAACCAAGCTCATATGATCCCTATGCTATTAGCTACTTAACCTATATGAATTGCATCCCCCTTTTGTATGCTCAACATTCATTCTTACAAATTCTGTCTGTGCCATTTGCATGCGGTAGAATCCAGGACTGACATGCATAAGGTGTGATACAGTCATAAGTCATAACCAAACCCAAATTATAGAGAAGGACACAGTCATAAATCAGATTATAGTTTAACAAAGGTAATACACAACAGTTCATAATTGCTCACATAGTGTACTTATGAAATAACATGTTTTCATAAACACAATAATCATGCACTAATAGTCTACATCCTAGCCTGTTGGAGAAGGCAACCGATCCCAGGATGCCTTCGGTCGCTTGCCCCAGTTTGTAGATTCATCTACACTCCAGCATTCGGGACAAACAACCTGCCTTGGTGGTGGTTCAATGATGCGATGCCTGGAACGAGATTTTACAATCTGGCGGTACAGCTCGTGGCTAACATACCCGTCAATTGCAGCGTACTTCAGATTAGGTTTAGAAAGTGGATTATCTTCCCAGTAATCGTGCCCTAAACGCCTCCACGAACATCTCGGCAATCTGTCCTTCATGTCAGCGTACCACTGGTCTATGAGTTCGGAGGCAAGAGCGGCCATCCCGGTCTTGCCGCCCTTCGTCCCTGGGATCCAGTAAATTTCCTGGATGTCCACTCTGCACTCCTTTGGGATTCTAATGTTGACGGTCGGGCTTTCAAGCAGTTTACTGTCATTCATGATGTCAACACTTGTAAATGTTATGTGTTGGTTCACGAGAAAGTCATGAAACAGATCCCTAATGCTTTCGCCCCACCTGCATGAAAATAAATTCAGATAAATAATATAGCAATAACTTTTGCAAACAGATGGTTCAGGAACAAAAAGACAGCAAAGTCTACCAGATCCCGTCAGCCCCCTTCTCGCAAAAAGGCTGGTATACGAGGACGTGCCCCTTCATGGAGAGTTACACCACGGCGATCCTACAGTGATCGCGGTTGTACTCGAGGTCGAAACCTACGAACCTGTTTTCTTCAAACTACAGCCAACTCGTGTAATTATTCAGAGTGTTCCTCACCGTCTGAGGGTCGGTGGTTTAGACGACATCGATCTTCTTCCCACCATGTACTTCGATGTCGAAGTGCGCAGTTTCTTGCCTGCCATCGTTTCGGACGTCCGGAGCGTCCATGACTACAGGCAAGAGGGAAAGGATAGGGAGGAAGAGGGTGATGCAGTGGTGGAGGAAATGGATGAGGCCGTGGAGGAGAAAGACGATGAGGCCGTGGAGGAGGAAATGAGACGGAGAAGTGAAAGATTGGAACCGCCCTTACCAATATCTGGAATGGTGCACGACCGTTCGTAGTAGGGTGAAGGTGGCGAAAAACGGCGGTTTTACACGTCGACGCTAGCACTTCGTAAAATTTGTTCTGCGCCACTTGCATGCGGTGGAATCAATTCAAACGTAGGCACGTTTGCGCGTGCCGACCTTCACTTACTGACAGGCGGGCCACACATTTCCCTTTTACGATTTATTTTTTCACTTCCTCTAGACGGTTCCTGTGCCCTCCCTCAATAATTACGCCCCCTTCTTTTCTTCCACGCGGACGAGAACCGGCGGCGGAGGCGGTTCCTTGCAGATTCACTCCCTACTCGAACAACTACCCCCATCCCTGATTCCACCCCCTCTCGAATCCATACGCCTCCTTATCACAATGCCTCCATTAATCTACCAGATTCCAGTCTCCATTGCCGCTATGGGTAGAGCTTGGGGTAGCAGCAGGCTGAAGCAAAAGGCATGCGACGACGACGCGGATGGCCAGGGCGACCATTACCGCGAGGATTGGGGATGGCCAAACCTCAACGCCACAAACATGCACAGGATCGCCTCGGAGTTGGACATCATCTCAGCCGGCCGCCTCGCTCGCTGCATCCTTGTCTACCGCGTGACGATGCGGAACATGGACGAACAACCGTTCGACACGCCAGGCCTTCTTTACCCCGATAACAGCAAATGGCTAGACGAACCCGATGGCCACGTAAGTTCTAGTATCTAGCTTATTCGTTCAGTCATATCGTTGATTCATATGTGCTGAACTCTCATCAGAATCCTACGTTCCTTTCGTCGAACGTGTTGTGTGCACGCGCGGTTTGAACAAATCGAACCATTTAAGACTATTATGTACAGCGGAAGCTCTACTCGTACCTGATATTCTTGTATTTTCGTAGTGACACAGTCTTACTTTAGGTGATAGATGAGTTGTCAATTTTGATTTTGCAATGGAATGCCTGCTAGGTGATATTCTATTTCCTAAAATAAAAACAAACAGATTAGACGATTTAATGTTGTTATGCCCCGAGCTGTTTAACTATGATCATCGTCAGGAGTTTGTTCTAGGGGCTCTGCTACTACTCCATATATTGAGTATCTTCGTAGTGACACAGGCACAATTTAGGCGATATCTGAGGAGACACTCGTATTTAGGCGATATTTTGTCTACTTTAATCTAAAGGCCCAGTTGTCAAATTATATCTGCAATGGAATCCATGCTAGTTTATTGTACCAACTGACAACAAACTCTGCAGAATATTCATGCAAAACTGATGTTGCTGGATAAGTGGTCTGAATCAGTAGTGGTGAATATCAAGGAAGAAGAAGAGACAGAAATGAAAGATGACCAGAACTGGGTGGGTGGCAATGGCGAGTGGCTGATCCTTTTATCACAGGATGGCAGTACTTGGACTCTAAAAAATGGCTACAGATCGATGAGACTTGCAATGCCATCTTTGAAGGGTGTCGGCATTACTACATTCAACAGCGGGTGGACGCCGCCCATTTCTGAATTTGCTTACAGGTTCAACATGGCAGAACTTGACCTCGTGAAGGTACAACTCCCACATAGACCGTGGGAGGGGGCGTGGAAGAACTGGGAGTACAACCTCTTAGCGGTGTTCGACAAGACAATCACATTCATTAGATGCCCAGAAGACAAGGAATGGACAGTCTTGCGCGACAACTTCCTATGGCCGGAGAAGTATGTCGATGCCGTCTTCACCTACGGCTACTCTTCATATAGACCGCAATGCATTTATGCGGTCACTGAACCTAGTGACGACGTGCGTGTTTGGGAGCCGTCCATTTGGGGTGAGTCATGGTGTCATATAGCATGTAAAATCCCATTCAAAATTTTGCTTACTGACTGTTAGTAACACGCAGGTACCCACGCAGCCCCGCACATCATTCCAGCTCCGGTCATCAAAGATGCAGTAGCACATGCTGAACTTGGGACACGGTGCTGGTTCCTGGCACCTCTCGGAGACAACACGGAACAGGATGATGAACTCTTGTGGATTCATATCAGGGGAGCACTAAACAGCGTTGGTGATACAATATAACATATGAGGACACAACTTTCTTCATACCCATCGCTGCGGTGTCACGTTTTCTCGAGGTCCGCATGCCCATCTGAAGACCCAGTAGAGTAAGTCTGGAGCAGAGTCAACAATCTGAAGGGACAATCTGTGTTTCTTGGGATCAACTACCCTTTCTTTGTCAGAGCCCCTGGAGCTGTTGAACCTATAATTGCCCAGGAAGCCCTGGCCCCTGATGCTGGTGGTGGTGGTGGTGGTGGTGTTGGTGGTGGTGGAGCTGATGAAGAACTAGCTGCTGCTGCTCCTGGTGAAGATGACGAAATACTTGGTGATGCTGCTGCTAGTGAAGCTGACGAAATACTTGCTAATGCTGCTGCTGGGGAAGCTGACGAAATACCTGCTGAGGCTGCTGCCGGAGTCTAGGAAGAACATGCTGGTGTTGTTGCTGAGGTGCTAGCACTTCCAGTGTTGATAGCAGACTGTGTGTTTGCTGCACACTCATGCGCCTATCATGTTGACACTCCAGATCCGACCTGCAGCCGAATCCACGTCGGGGGGATGGGGCCTACAATTGGCTCATTAGTGGGGTCGTACTATTTGAAGGAGAATGAAAGACGGCCAAACGCAGCATTCTGGTTCGTTCTGACGATACCACCAGCTCCAGGGACCTAGTGCTCATACTGGCAGATCCGATGAAGCCCAGCTTTTCTTTCCACGCCCATAACAATAGAATTGTAGCATAGAACATACAAATGTAATGTGCATACCAGGCATTTTTGCCCAGGATAACAACCACTTCAAGCAAATGCTACATCGTATACGCATTTGAACGCATCACTAGAATGTGTCACCTATTGATGATTGATGACATGGATCTAGCTTTTCTGTGCTTATTTGCATTGAATCGCTTATTGATTTGTTCACATATTTTTTGGCAATGGCTGATGAACTCCACTCTCTTGGTAACTTGCTTCGTCAGCGAGCACTTGTTGATGCAATGCAAAGTACAGAACATGGTCGTCATCGTCATTCCATTTAGGTTCTCTATGTTTCGTCGTCATGGAGCTACTAATTTCAAATGAAAATCTCGTAAACAACATATGTGTACATTGTTAGAGTATGCTAGGGACACGGTACATACATGTTTTTCTACAATCACAAGAAGAAAACTTGATGCATTTTCACCTTGTTGGAGTTGTGCCGAACTGGGTGATGTGGCTTTGGGGTTCGGAGAGGAAGGTGTCGTGGCTGATGCGTGTGTGACCATAGCGACGGCGAGCTCGGATTCTAGAGTATGCCAACAGGACCGAGCATGGTCGGCATGGTGACAGATCTAACCCGGGAATGAATTCCCATCCCCGCGCCGTGCCATGGGTGCGGCCATGGTGAGGGCGAGCTTCGATTTGGGATGGGAAGGAGAGCCGGGCCGAGCAGGTTCGTCCAAGTCGTACCTCCGCCACATGGCCGCGACCACAGATTGTAGCCCCGGAGGAAGAAGAAGACGCGTAAAGGATGCATGCGCCAACGCTGCAAGCCTACATGGTAGCGACGACGGTAGCGACATAACGGCGAAAGCTGACAGGGGGTCCCAACTTGACGGCCGTTAGCCTGATTTTTTGTATTGAAACGTAAAGTTGAATTCATGCCAAAAAAGACCCTCTGAGTATTTGGCACGCCAACTTTGGGCAACGTAGCTGATTGTAAGCAACTTGGGTACCACGTTGCCTGGCCACCCCAACTTTCGAGCCGCAAAATGATATTCTCTCCACCAATGTCATTGCATCTGTGTTCTTTTCATGAACCACATATGGATCCACTAGAGTGATTGCATGTCTGTTCTTTCCAATAACCAGAGCTATAGTCATTGCATGTGTGTTCTTTTCATGAACCACATATGGATCCACTAGAGTCATTGCATGTGTGTTCTTATCACTAAACCAACACTAGAGTCATTGCATGTGTGTTCTTTTCATGAACCACAGCTAGAGTCATTGCATGTTGTGGAAATGGCCACGGCAGTCGCTGCCACTAGCAGCGATTGATCGTATCGTGAGGAAGAGTTGGCGGCCATCTGCGGTGCGAGATGGGGGCGGATGCACATGGGTTTACCCAGGTTCGCCACCCCAGAGGGTAAAGACCTACTCCTAGTAGATTAGATTATTGGAGAGCGAGTTACAGGGGTGGCGAGCTCGGCGTCTAAGCAGTGAGTCGCTTGAGGGCGTGTATGATGGAACGTGAGTCTCTAGGATACCCTAGGGAGGTTTATATATGAGGAACCTCGCTAGGGTTTACAAGTTACAACCGAACAAGATAAGGATTCAAAGGTTTTGACCTAATCCGACTGGGCTTCTGGTACTCTCCTGGGCCTCCAGTCTCCAGTCATCGGGCCTCTCCTTCCGTCGTAGTCTAGTCGTCGTCCTTCAGGCGCACGCACAGGCCCTTCGGCCCAATCAGAACGTCCTGTTGTGCATACCCCCTTTGGCATATCCCCATCAGTAGTCCCCGAGGCCATCGTTGATGTAGTCGCAGGTGTCCCTTTGGTGTTCGGGGTAGGCGAGCCCAATTTGGGTGTCCAGTCGAGTCGGCGATGGACTCCACCAGAACCAAGGAGAATTTCCCCATGTTTCCATTCGCCACTCCAATGAATGTTACTACTGCCAAGTCGCCACTTCAGTGAGTGGAAAAGACTGGTGGGTAGCGGGTGGAATGGAGGAGTTGGACTGTCAATTCTGGTCAAACTATCCGTTGGAATTTCCAACGGTAACTTCGGCGCAATTACCGTGAGTAACGGCTATCCCAATTTTGGCGGGTGGCATTCCCATATAAGGGGAGTGATGATTCAGCTCTGCAAATCTTCTCCGCATTCTTCATTCTTCCATATTTGTTCTTCCTGTATTCAATCTCCCTGCCTTCAACCTTCCGATTCGTCCTTTCTGCACCGTGCGATTCCATATCCTACCCGATGGCGCCTCCCAAAGGCTCATGGGGAAAATCCAAGTGCACCACACCCCAGCTCAAGTCCTTCGAGGACGTCGGAGTCCTCAAAAAGGGGAACTGGTGGATTCCCCCCTCCTTTGAGACTGAGCTGAAGCCGCGACCTGGTGAATTCATCTGCTTCCCTAGCCATCTTGAAAGGGGTCTAGGATTCCCCACCTCGCTCTTCTTCTGCCGCTTCTTCACGTATTACGTGATCAAACCATCAGATCTCGGCCCGCACAGCATCGAGCAGCTAGCGATCTTCGTCGCCTTCTGCGAGTGCTATCGCGGCTGCAGGCCATACTTCCCGCTGTGGTTGGAGCTCTTCCATGGCTGCATCGGGCGCCAGGCGTCCGGTGGCTCGATGTTGGCCGCAGGCGGCGTCACATTCCAACTGAAGTCGAAGGCCAATTTCGTCAAGCTCCACCTACCGAAAAAGGTCGCTAGCGAGTGGAAGAAGAGCTTGTTCTACGTAAAAGAATCCACTCCCTCCGGCGAGGTGGCACCAGCGGATGGCTGTCGCGGAAATGATGGACCAGATCCAGAGCTGAAGGACCAGGAGTTGATTTCGATCAACCTCCACAATTGCTGGCTCGGGCGGCGTTTCGTTCTGCTGGCGGCTCGGTCGCACTGGATGTATGAATACAACGGGAAACACGACCCCTCCCGAGCTAGCAAGGAATCATGGGAGGCAGAGGACTACAAGGACGCCTTGAAAAAGGTCACTGATGCGGAGTTCATCAGCGTGGCGGTTGGGATCGCCCCGTACACTCCCATGAAGAATGAAGCTCCCACAGTAAGTTTTCTTCCGAGTTGCTATTTCCGCACCTCAATTCTCAATCGCTGGGTTTGGTGTTTACTCGTGGTGGTTCTCATATTTTTCAGGTGTTGGAGGGCTGGCTCCCTCCGCTCGATGAAGAGGTTCCCTAGGAACTGGAGGAAGACTCCGAGGGAGACTCTTCCGACAGCGATGGGGAGGAGGAGGAGGTTCCTCCCCCAGCGCCTGTCGCTCGCAAGACCCGTATGCAAAAACATCGTGAGTTCGAGGCAAGCCGCAGCCTGGATGAACACGACGGAGGCGACGAGGTCGCGTAGGAGCACATGTCCTGGCGTACTGCTACGCCGTCAAAGCCCGCACGCAAGCCCAAGTCACCAGTGAAGAAGCCAGCGTCACCGTCCAAATTGGTGGTGGTGTTTGAGTCGGATGTCGACTCCGATGATGAAGATTCCCAAGAAGTCTCGCGCAAAGCCCCAAAGGATGCGATCCCGACGAAGGGGTTGGAAGGCGAGGACACCAAGGTAGTGGTGGAGGTTCCCCTGGCGGCGATCGTGCCGACGGTCTCGGGGGTTCCAAGCCAAGAAGCGGCTGAGTCGGCGACGTCTAAGTCACCGCTGCCGTCAAGAGCGGCCGCGTCTTCAGAGCCAGAGATTCTGGCGATTGCGGCTTCATCGTCGAGGAAGCCCGCGGTGTCGTGGGCTTCAGACGTCTTCGAGAGGGGGCTCACTCGCAAGTTGGTTCCAGAATTAGACAAGCCCGCGCACATCAGCACCGGGCTTCGCGTTCTTCCGGTCGCTAAGTGAGTATTGGTTCTTCACTCCGATTCGCCTCTTGTTTTGTATTGTTGTTATATTGATCGTGGGAATTCTGGTAGGTCTGGAGCCAAGAAGATTGGCCGTCCATTGGTGGCAAAGATTCCACCGGCCGCCACCACGGGAGAGGGCAATCTCCCTAAGAAGAGAAAAGCCGCCAAAGATGTAGCGACCGCGGAAGGCGCGAAGAAGCAGAAGGGGGCTTCCGACGACGCCACAGCCAAGGACGGCGCCGTGGAGCCTAACGTTGCGGCAGTCGCCGAGGAAGTGGTGGCGGCGCGATCAGAGCTAGTCTTGGCTGCGGCTGCACCGGAAGCGCCGACCACGACAACCAGTGCCCCCACCAGAGCGTCGATGATGTTCCCGCGTTTCATGGCTAGGGGATTTCCAGGCGTGGCGGACACCCAGTCTTCATAGAGTCCGGAGATCGTGGATGTGGACATTGGGTCCCGTCTTGGGTGCACTTCCTTCACGATCCCGTCGACTGACGCCGGGGAACTTCACAGGATGCTTGGCGCCGCTATTCAGGAATGTCTAGTCACCGAGTTCATAGTCGCTGAATTTCAGCGACTAGGAACTGAACTTCTTTCTCCTCTCCAGTCCCCGAATTCCTAGTCACTGAATTTCAGCGGCTATGAATTGAACTTTTTTCCTACTCTCCAGTCCCCGAGTTCCTGGTCGTTGAATTTTGGCGGCCAGAAACTGGGAGTTTGTTTTGTTGAATGCTGAGGTGTGTTTTTTGTTTGCAGGGCTTGCAAAGGGAATTGACCGATTGGCAGGCCGCGAGGGAGCGCTTGGAGCGTGATCTGTGAGAAGCGCAGGAGGCAAAACAGCGACTTCAGGAAACTATTGGTGAGTATCTGCTTTTCTGTCCTTTCCTCCGTCAGGTACGAACTATTTGTGTATGGCATGCTGATGGCTTCTCTTTCAGATGGTTTCCAGGCTGCGATTTCCAAGGCCCAAGAAGGGTATGTTCTAGTCGCCGAGCTGGAGGCGGCAAATGGAAGAATTGCCTCCCTGGTCCAAGACTTGGAGGAGGTGAAAGCGACCTTAGTTTCTTCGGAGGAGCGAGCGAAGGCTGTTGTTGCTGCGGCTGAGGAAGAACGCAAAGCCACGGATTCGATCATCGTGGGGCTGCACAACGAGCAAACCGCCTTGGAGAAGCATGTCACAGAGAACTGCCACAAACTCCTTGGTGAGTCTCCGTCTTTGCCTGACTTGTTTGGCAAGTCCCTGATTGGGGAGTTCCGTAGTTTCACTGACGTCTGATTTTGCAGCTGTGATAGGCCAAACCGACCCAATGGTTCAGACCTACAACGCTTCGCAGTGCGTGACTGCCGTGGTGAACGCGGCCACGGCTTCGGCGTTATGTGTCCAAGCGGCTCTTCAAGGCATGTCCCCCTCCGAAGTTATTCCTAGGGGGCTTTCGGAGGTGTGGCGCTATCTGGAGGAGGTGCCTGTCATCGTGGAGTGGATGGCGCACTCGGCGTTCAGGAGCAGGGCCACCACGGCGTTGAGCTTAGGTCTCGCCTACTTCCCCGACGACTTCGACCTTGACGACGTGACGAGTGGCTACCCATCAGCGACCGGCACGGTGGAGATGTCAGAGGTGCTGAAGCTGACCGCGAAGGCCACCCCTTACGCCGATCAGGTCTTGGCTATGGGGGATCTGCTGCCGTACCAGGAGACCGTGTTGGCGCCTGGTGACCCCTAGCCGGAGCATCGCGATATGAAGTCAGAGCAGCCCTTCTGGTCGTCGTTGTCAAAGTCGCTGACGACGTACACGACGAACCTGTGGCAACCTTTTGTTCATGTCAAGGGGGGTGGCGCCGCTTCTACATCAGGGCCTGTGGAATAAACAATGTAATTGTGCAGCTTGTGATGTATGCCAAGTGGCGACTTCTGTAATGTATTTTGTAATGTATGCCAAGGGGAGTCAATCGACTCGTATTGCGACCAGGATTGTGTGGTGTGTTTGTTTTTTGGTTGAGTGAGTCCCCAAGTGCGTCCGCCCTTTAATGGGTATAACTCGATTGTATACTTTTGTGTATTGTTTGGTTATGCACTGTTTTATCTTTCGCGTCTTCTCAGTGGCGAGTCCCCAAGCGCGAGTGGGACTGATTTGTAGGCGAGTCCCCGAGCGTGGTGCTCGACCATATTGGTCATGTTCCTGTTGTAGGTTGTGAATGCGTTGTTTGTAACGCGTCTCCTCCCCTGGCCGAGAGAGCCAGTCGCTTGGCGAGTCCAAGGCAGCTCTCTTACTTGTTGTGTTCCCGAGCCGTGTGGGGGTTCATGTTTTGCAGAGTCCCCGTGCGTGGTACTTAACCGTTTGAGTCGCTTTGCACGAGGATAGGAGGGACAGGTCGCTGTGAGAAGCGTATACCGGTTGTCTTGGCCTAGTGGGCCAGTCGGGCTAGGCGACTCCAATGGCGGCTCCGGGTTGGCGTTTTCATGGACAACCCAAGGCCCGAATATTTTCGGTGCCCTTGTGCCGCACTACTTAGCTATGCCGGTCGGTCGACCAGAGGTTGACTTTCGTGAGTAGCGTATTGCTAATATGTACGAGTGCGAGTGGCACAAGAATATGGCGAGTGGACACAATTTGTGCGATCCGAATGAATTTCATTATATATGCCAGCAGAGTACAATGTGAGGTTCTAAGTATAGAACTTTCTGACGAGGTTTACATTCCATGGCCTCCCGACCTCGAGCTGGCCGTCACCCCGTATGTCGATGATATAGTAGGCGTCATTGCCAAGGACTCGGCCTATGGCGAATGGCCCCTCCCATGGGGGGAGAGTTTGTGCATGCCTTTCTTGTCTTAGGCCAGTCGCAGGACCAGGTCGCCTTCCTAGAAGGTGCGAGTTCGCACTCGGCGGCTGTGGTAGCGGCGGAGTCCTTGCTGGTATATGGTGGTGTGGGAGCAAGCCAGGTCGCGTGCCTCGTCGAGTTGATCGATGCTGTCTTGGCGGGCAACCTCGTTGGTCACCTCGACGTAGTTGGTGCCTCGAGGTGAGTCATTCTCCAGATCAGTTGGCATTATGGCCTCGGCACCGTACACCATGAAGAAGGGCGTGAACCCGGTGGAGCGATTGACAAAGGTGCGGATCCCCCATATCACAGAGGGGAGCTCATCAACCCAGCATCCTGGGGCGCGCTCGAGGGGCTCCTAGAGTCGCGGCTTGAGCCCGTGGAGGACGCTCTGGTTGGCGCGTTCTGCTTGGCCATTTGACTCCGGGTGGGTGACTGACGCGAGGTCGAGTCGTATGCCATGTTCTTCACAAAATTCCGCCATGGCCCCTTTGGCGAAGTTGGTGCCATTGTCCGTTATGATGCTGTGCGGGTAGCCATACCGGTAGATGAGCTCGCGTAAGAACTTGGTGGTTGTCTTGCCGTCGCACTTTTTTATTGGCTTGGCCTCGACCCATTTGGTGAACTTGTCGACTGTGACCAGGAGGTGAGTGAAGCCAGACGGGCCCTTCTTGAATGGGCCTACCATGTCCATGCCCCATACGGCGAATGGCCATGTGATGGCGATGGTCTTCTGTGTTGAGCCAGGGTCTGGTGGGCGTACTTCTGGCACCCGACGCATCGTTGGACGATGTTGGTGGCGTCGGTGTGTGTGGTGAGCCAGTAGAAACCGTGCCGCATGGCCTTGGTGACTAGCGACTTGGCACAGGCGTGATGGCCGCAGTCGCCGGCGTGAATGTCCTAGAGGATCTTGCGGCCTTCTTCTGGTTGTACGCAGCGCTGGAACACGCCGGTCACGCTGCGTCTGTGGAGCTCACCGTTGATGATGACGAAGGATTTGCAGCGGCGCACGATCATTCGCGCCTCTGTCTCGTTGCTTGGTAGGATTTTGTGCTCCAAGAAGGCGACATATGGTGCTGTCTAGTCGCTAGGCTCCACAACCATGGTGACTAAGGCCGGTTCTAGTTGCAGCGGTATCCCAACGTCGATCTCTTTTGGTGGGCTGACCGACGGTTTGTGGATGATGTCGAGGAAGACGCCTACTGGTGGCGCTTGTCGGGTCGATCCGATGCGGGAAAGGGCGTCTGCCTCCTTGTTTTTGCGCCTGTCGATCCACTCGACGGAGTAGCCATCGAAGTGTCCTCCCAACTGGTCGACAGCTTGGCGGTACGCGATCATTGTTGGGGAGATGGCGTCGCACGTCCCGACGACTTGGCTGGCGACTAGGTCGGAGTCGGCATAGCATCGTAGGCGGTTGACGTTCATCTCCTTAGCGGCTCTCATGCCGTGAAGGAGGGCCTCGTATTCTGCAATGTTGTTGGTGTAGGGCTTGAAGTTGAGGTGGAGCACGTAGCGGAGCTTATCTCCTTTGGGAGAGGTCAGTATGACCCCAGCCCCTGCGCCGTCGGCGTTCTTGGAGACGTCAAAATGGAGCGACCAGTAGTGGAGGTACGGGAGCTTCTCTGGCTACTGTGCTTCTTCCCAGTCTACAAGGACATCAGCCAGGGCTTGTGACTTGATCACTTTGCGGGGCTCGTATTTGATGTTGTGGATGCCGATTTCGACAGCCCACTTGGCGACTCGCTCGGTCGCCTCGCGATTGCGTATGATGTCTTGCAGGGGTGCGGAGGAGACCACCGTGATTGGGTTCTCCTGGAAGTAGTGTGGGAGTTGCCACTGTGCTCGGAATACCGCGTACACCAGTTTTTGGTATTGCGGGTAGCGCTGTCGAGAGTCCGTCAGGACTTCACTTATGTAGTAGACAGGGCGCTGTATGAGGCGCTCCTTGCCCTCCTCCGGTCGTTCGACGACCATCACGGCGCTGACGACTCGAGTAGAGGCCGCAACATAGACGAGCATTGGCTCTTTGTCGAGTGGGGCAGCGAGTAGTGGAGCCACGAGTAGCACTTCTTTGAGCACTTTGAGTGCATCGTCGGCCTCCGCGTCGCATTGGAACGTGGGGTTCTTGCGCATCAGGTGGTAGAGGGGCATTGCCTTCTCGCCTAGTCGGGGAATGAAGCGATTGAGGGCCACGACTCGCCCTGCCAACTTCTGGACGTCGCGTAGGCACTCGAGTTTCCCGAGTCGCGCGATGGTGTCGATCTTGGTGGGGTTGGCTTTGATGCCTCGCTTGGAGACTACATATCCCAGGAGCTGTCCGGTGGGGACGCCGAAGGTGCATTTTCCGGGGTTCAGCTTAATGTTGTACCTCCGCAGGTTTGCGAAGGTTTCGGCTAGGTCGGCGAGCAGGTCGTCCTGGCGATTGGATTTTACCACCACGTCGTCGATGTAGACGTGAATGTTGCGGCCAATTTGGCTTGCTAGGCACTTTTGCATGCATCTCTGGTATGTGGCGCCTGCGTTCTTGAGGACGAACGTCATGGCCGTGTAGCAGAAGGCGCCAAATGGCATGATGAATGCCGTCTTCTCCTCATCCTCGACCGCCATCTTGATCTAGTTATAACCAGAGTAAGCGTCAAGGAAGCACAGCGACTTCGATCCCGTGGTCGAGTCGATGATCTGATTGATGCGCGATAGGACGAAGTCCTCCTTTGGGCAAGCGCTGTTGAGGTTAGTGTATTCGATACACATTCTCCATGTGTTGTTCTTTTTTAGAACCAGGACTGGGTTTGCCAGCCACTTGGAGTATTTGATTGGCCAGATGAAGCCTGCAGCTAGCAGGCGCTGGACTTCTTCGGCGATTGCTCGACGGCGCTCTTCATTGAAAGGCCGTAGCGACTGCTTTACTGGTCGCACTTTGGGGTCGGCGTTGAGTTTGTGCTTAGGGAGTTCCCTCGGGACACCTGGCATGTCAGATGGCTTCCATGCGAAGATGTCGCGGTTCTCACGGAGGGACCCAATGAGCGCGGTTTCCTATGCAGGGCTCATGTGCGCCCCAATGGTGACCGTCTGGCTAGAGTCGCCTGGGACAAGCTCGACGGTGCGGGCGTGCGTGGTCGCCTCGAACATGGAGTTCGTGGCGGTTGGTTTCTTCAAGATTGTGGGGTCATCCTTGTTGATGTTGCCCGCGTATTTTGCGAGCTCCTTCGCATGGTCAGTCTCGGCGGCGATGACGGTGTCGGCGAGCTCGGCGCCCTTGTCCTCGCATTCCACAGCCATGTCGGGGTCGCCGTGGATGGTGATGATGCCGCTTGGCCTGGGGAGCTTCATCATGTTGTAGGCATAGTGTGGGGTCGCCATGAACTTTGCGAATGCCTGGCGACCCAGGACGCAGTGGTAGGGGCTGCGGAAGTTCACCAGCTCGAATACGATCCTCTCCGTGCGGTAGTTCGCCGGGGTGCCGAAGGTGACTGGCAGCGTCACTTTCCCGATCGGGTATGCCTTCCGACCGGGGACGATACCGTGGAAGGTCGTCAGGGTTGGCTCAATGGCTGCTTCTGGGAGCTGGAGCCTCTTGACCGTGTCCAGGTACAGGATGTTGATGGAACTCCCACCGTCCATTAGTGTCTTGGGCAGCCAGTAGTCGGCCACCTTGGGCCTGACTACCAGGGCGACTCGCCCTGGGTATTCGATTCTTGGTGCATGGTCCTAGCGACTCCAAGTGATGCTCTGCTCGGACCAGTTGAGGAAGCGAGGGATGTCGACCTATGTTACCGCATTGACAGTGACTGCGCGGGCGAGCACCTTCTTCTCGCGCTTGGTGCCGAGTACGATGAAGGTGTGTAGCGAGCCGACGGCGGTGCCGAAGCCGCCGCCCTTCCCGTTATCTCGAGGTGGGTTGTTATTGGGTTGCTCCCTTGCTCGTCTCGACTTCTTGATCTCTTTGAGAGAGTGGAAATCAGCGGTGGTGTGCGTGGCGGGTTTTCCCTCCCTGCTATGGTAGATACAGGGCTGATTGAGCAGGGCAACAGGGTCGAATTTCGGCCTCACTGTGTTGTTGGAGTGGTAGTTTCTGCTGTCATGGTAGTTTCCTCCATCGCGACAGTAGTTCTTGGAGTCGCGCTAGCCGTAGCCGGCATTGGCGACGAAGTCGACTCGCCCGTCCGTGCGGCGCTTGCCGGTGATGCGGGTGTTGCTGTAGCGCATGTCACGTAGGCGCCCGCTGTCGTGGATGGTGGTTCGACATCATCCTCCCGACTCGTCGTCAGAGTCTTGGTTGGGATCTTCCTCTGCGTAAACTCTCTTGATCTTAGCGACCAGGGGTTCGTACCGGCACGTGTTCTTGAAGCAATGTATCGCCGTGTCTAGGTCGATGTCGGAGGTGTTGATCCACAGTTCTTGCCATCTTTGGATCCAACGGCAAGTCGACTCGCGTTGTCCCTGGATGCATCGCTCCAGATCTTCTATGGTGGTGGCACGGGTGTAGGAGCCCTCGAAGTGCCTGATAAAGGCGTCCCGCATTTCTTCCCAGGAATCGATGCTGTCAGCGGGGAGCATGTTGATCCATTGCCGGGTCGCACCCTCCATCATAAGGGGGAGGTAGCGAGCGGCGAGCAGGTCGATGTGGCCTGCGATTCCCATTGCCATGAGGTACGTGTCCAGACAGATGGCGGTATCGTACGTCGGGTCATACTTTTCGATCTCCCTGGGAGCCTTGAAGTTGGCGGGGTATTTTTTCCCGCAGATCATGGGCCCGAAGCATTGCGGCCCGACTCGACTGAGCGAGCCTCTTGGTTCTGGGTCACCGTGGTTGGTGAGGGTGTGCCTCAGGTCGTTGGGCTGGCGCGACCGCCACGCCTGGTTGTTGATGATGTTCGTTCGGGCAACGAGGGGCTGCCCGTTGGCAGCGACCGTGTTATTCGCCTGTCGCGGCTCGTTGGTGGACAACGCGGGGTTGGCGGCCCGTGGTTGGCTCGCCAAGGGCTGCGGTGGTGGGCAAGTCAATGTGTTGGCGACGGTGGGGTGGCCGCTTGATGCCGCCCTGCTTGCTGAGGAGCGGGAGTACATCCGCCCCTGCGGGTCGACTCCGGCGGCTTGTTGCTCGACAGCCCTCATGAGTAGGGCTTTGGCATACTGGATCTGTAGCGCGTTGTCACCTTGGATGTCGAGGTTGGCAATCACGGCATCGGCCGCGACGATGTTGTCCATCAGGGTGGAGTACAGTGGTAGTCCGTTGGCGTCGCGGGCTTGAGGCGAGATGATGATCCGCGGTTGGTCCGGTGGGGTTGTGCGGCCCATGGGTGGTGGAGGGGCTCCGGTCGCCGGTGCGCCGGGTGGTGGACTCACGGGGTTGCTTCCGCCTGGCGGCGCATTCTCGTAGTATTCGCGCTCGGCGGCACGTGCGGGGTCGCTTTCGTCATTCAAGTTCAGGACGCGGCCCTGGACGTCGTAGTTCAGGAGGGTCCTGATGCGGCGCTAGTGATAGAGCGATAGCTCCCACGCCGTTTCTCGCTCGAGGCGGTATTTCTCGCGCTCGGCGAGTTCGTTGTGTTGCGCCTCCGCGAGCCTCAGGCGGGCTTCCTCCACTTCTATGGCCGTCGCAGTCGGCGGGATCCGGCCGCGCTGCTAGCCATCTAGATCGCGTTGAAGCGATTGCATCTGGCGCAGAAGTCCTCGGCCGATTCCGAGCCGGAGTCGGAGTCAAAGATCCTGAGGATGGAGGGGTCCTCGAAATCCTCCGGGTTGGAGACTCGCGTGATGGAGTCCTCTCGTGATGCGATGGTGATGGATCCGTCGACCGAGGCAGGGGTCGCGGAGTCGGCGTCGTCGTTTAGGGCATCGTTGTTGGTGGCGGCGTTGGTCTCGGCCGCGTCGCTGGCGGCCGAGTCGTACTCAGTGACGAGACTCCTGATGGAGCGAACCTGCTCCTCCGAGAGCATATCGCGGTGTGGCGGTGATCCGCCGATGATCACCGCTGCAGCTGGGTCAACCGTGCCGGTGAAGCCGACGAAGAGGTTGATGGAGCTGACCGGCATCACTGCGCCGTGAGTGACCAGGCGTGACGCCGGGATGTAGCTGCTGGGCAGGATCTGTAAGATCCTGCCGATGGCGATCATGCAACCGGTGGCAAGCGGCCGATCGATCGGCGAGTAGGGTCTCGCCGCAGAACTCAGGCCAGTCCCGCTATGCCCCACGATGGTCGCCACTATCGTGGAAATGGCCACGGCAGTCGCTGCCACTAGCAGCGATTGATTGTATCGTGAGGAAGATTTGGCTACCATCTGCGGTGCGAGATGGGGGCGGATGCACATGGGTTTACCCAGGTTCGGCACCCTGGAGGGTAAAGACCTACTCCTGCTAGATTAGATTATTGGAGAGCGAGTTACAGGGGTGGCGAGCTCGACGTCTAAGAAGCGAGTCGCTTGAGGGGGTGTATGATGGAACGTGAGTCTCTAGGATACCCTAGGGAGGTTTATATATGAGGCACCTCGCTAGGGTTTACAAGTTACAACCGAACAAGATAAGGATTCAGATGTTTTGACCTAATCCGACTAGGCTTCTGTTATGCTCCTGGGCCTCCAGTCTCCAGTCGTCGGGCCTCTCCTTCCGTCGTAGTCCAGTCGCGGTCCTTCAAGCGCACTCATAGGCCCTTCGGCCCAATCGGAACGTCCTGCTGGGCATACCCCCTTTGGCATATCCCCATCATTGCATGTGTGTTCTTTTCATGAAACTAGCACTAGAGTCATTGCATGTGTGTTCTTTTCACAAACCACATATGGATCCACTAGAGTCATTGCTTGTATGTCCTTTTACAGACCCACATATGGCTCGACTAGAGTCATTGCACGTGTGTTCTTATCCTAAACCAACACTAGAGTCATTGCATGTGTGTTCTTTCCACAAACCACATATGGAACCACCATAATCATTACATGTATGTTCTTTATATAAAACACATGGATCAACCAATTTCATTGCATGTGTGTTCTATTCACAAACCACATATGGATCCACCAGAGTCATTGCATGTATTTTCTTTTCATAAAACACATGGCTCAACCAATGCCATTGCATGTGTATTCTTTTCACAAACCACATATGGATCCACTAGAGTCAGTGCATGTATGTTCTTTTCACAAACCAAATGGATCCACCAATGTCATTTCATGTGTGTTCTTTTCACAAACCACATATGGATCCACTAGAGTCATTGCATGTCTATTTTTTCCACAAACCACATGGATCCACAAATGTCATTGCATCTGTGTTCTTTTCATGAACGACATATAGATCCACTAGAGGCATTGCATGTGCGTTCTTATCCTAAACCACATGGATCCACCAATGTCATTGCATGTGTGTTCTTTTCACAAACCACATATGAATCCATTAGAGTCATTGCATGTGTGTTCTTTTCACTAAACTAGCACTAGAGTCACTGGATATGTGTTCTTTTCATAAACTAGAACTAGAGTCATTGCATGTGTGTTCTTATCCTAAACCACATGGATCCACAAATTTCATTGCATGTGTGTTCTTTTCACAAACCACATATGGATCCACTAGAGTCATTGCATGTATATTCTTTTCACAAAACCAGCACCATAGTCATTGCATGTGTGTTCTTTTCATGAACCACATATGGATCCACCAGAGTCATTGCATGTATGTTCATTTCATAAAATACATGGATCAACTAGAGTCATTGCATGTGTGTTCTTTTCATAAACCGCATATGTATCCACCATAGTCATTGCATGTGTGTTCTTTTCATGAACCACATATGGATCCACCAGAATCATTGCATGTGTGTTCTTTTCATGAACCATCACTAGAGTCATTGCATGTGTGTTCTTTTCACAAACCACATATGGATCCGCCAGAGTCATTGCATGTGTGTTCTTTTCATGAAACCACATATGGATCAGCCAATGTAATTGCATGTGTGTTCTTTTCATGAACCACATACGAATCCACTAGAGTCATTGCATATATGTTCTTTTCCAGAAACCACATGGATCCACCAATGTCATTGCATGTGGGTTCTTTTCACAAACCACATATGGATCCACTAGAGTCATTGCATGTGTGTTCTTTTCATGAAACTAGCACTAGAATCATTGCATGTGTGTTCTTTTCATAAACCACATATGTATCCACCATAGTTATTGCATGTGTGTTCTTTTCATGAACCACATTTGGATCCACTAGAGTCATTGCATGTGTGTTCTTATCCTAAACCAGCACTAGAGTCATTGCATGTGTGTTCTTTTCACAAACCACATATGGATCCCCCATAGTCATTACATTTATTTTCTTTTCATAAAACACATGAATCATCCAATTTCATTGCATGTGTGCTCTTTTCACAAACCACATATGGATCCACCAGTCATTGCATGTATGTTCTTTTCATAAAACACATGGATCAACCAATGTCATTGCATGTGTGTTCTTTTCACAAACCACATATGGATCCACTAGAGTTATTGCATGTATGTTCTTTTCATAAACCACATGGATCCACCAATGTCATTGCATGTGTGTTCTTCTCACAAACGACATATGGATCCACTAGAGTCATTGCATGTCTATTCTTTCCACAAACGACATGGATTCACCAATGTGATTGCATGTGTGTTGTTTTCATGAACCACATATAGATCCACTAGATTCATTGCATGTGTGTTCTTATCCTAAACCACATGGATCCACCAATCTCATTGAATGTGTGTTCTTTTCACAAACCACATATCGATCCACTAGAGTCATTCCATGTGTGTTCTTTTCATGAAACTAGCACTAGAGCCATTGCATGTATATTATTTCCATAAACCACATGCATCCACTATAGTCATTGCATGTGTGTTCTTTTCACAAACCACATATGGATCCACCAGAGTCATTGCATGTGTGTTCTTTTACAAAACCAACACTAGAGTCATTGCATGTGTGTTCTTTTCATGAACCACATATGAATCCACCAAAGTCATTGCATGTATGTTCTTTTCATAAAACACATGGATTAACTAGAGTCATTGCACGTGTGTTCTTTTCACAAACCACATATGGATCCACTAGAGTCATTTCATGTGTGTTCTTTTCACGAAACCACATATGGATCACGCAGTGTCATTGCATGTGTTCTTTTCATGAACCACATACAGATCCACTAGAGTCATTGCATGTATGTTCTTTTCCACAATCCACATGGATCCACCAATGTCATTGCATGTGGGTTGTTTTCATGAACCACATATGGATCCACTAGAGTCATTGCATGTGTCTTCTTATCACAAAACAAACACTAGAGTCATTGGATGTGTATTCTTTTCATGAACCATAGCTAGAGTCATTGCATGTTTGTTCTTTTCATGAAACTAACACTAGAGTCATTCCATGTGTGTTCTTTTCACCCAAACCACATATGTATCCACTAGAGTCATTGCATGTGTTTTCTTTTCATGAACCACATATGGATCAACCAATGTCATTGCATGTCTGTTCTTTTCAGAAACCACATATGGATCCACTAGAGTCATTGCATGTATGTTCTTTTCACAAACCACATGGATCCAGCAATGTCATTGCATGTGTGTTCTTTTCACAAACCACATATGGATCCACTAGAGTCATTGCATATCTATTCTTTCCACAAACCACATGGATCCACCAATGTCATTGCATTGCTGTTCTTTTCAGAAACCACATATGGATCCACTAGAGTCATTACATGTGTGTTCTTTCCACAAACCACATGGATCCACCAATGTCATTGCATGTGTGTTATTTTCACAAACCACATACGGATCCACCAGAGTCATTCCATGTATGTTCTTTTCATAAAACACTTTTATCAACCAATTTCATTGCATGTGTGTTCTTTTAAAAAACCACATATGGATCCACCAGAGTCATTGCATGTATGTTCTTTTCATAAAACACATGGATCAACCAATGTCATTTCATGTGTATTCTTTACACAAACCACATATGGATCCGCCAGAGTCATTGGATGTGTGTTCTTTTCATGAAACCACATATGGATCAACCAATGTAATTGCATGTGTGTTCTTTTCATGAACCACATACGAATCCACTAGAGTCATTGCATGTATGTTCAATTCCACAAACCACATGGATACACCAATGTCATTGCATGTGGGTTCTTTTCACAAACCACATATGGATCCACTAGAGTCATTGCATGTCTATTATTCCCACGAACCACATGGATCCACTAGAGTCATTGCATGTGTATTCTTATCACTAAACTAACACTCGAGTCATTGCATGTGTGTCCTTTTCATGAAACTAGCACTAGAATCTTTGCATGTGTGTTCTTTTCATAAACCACATATGTATCCACCATAGTCATTGCATGTGTGTTATTTTCCCGAACCACATATGGATCCACTAGAGTCATTGCATGTGTGTTCTTATCCTAAACCAGCACTAAAGTAATTGCATGTGTGTTCTTTTCACAAACCACATATGGATCCACCATAGTCATTACATGTATGTTATTTTCAAAAAACACATGAATCATCCAATTTCATTGCATGTGTGTTATTTTCACAAACCACATATGGATCCACCAGAGTCATTGCATGTATGTTCTTTTCATAAAACACATGGATCAACCAATGTCATTGCCTGTGTGTTCTTTTCAGAAACCACATATGGATTCACTAGAGTCATTGCATGTATGTTCTTTTCACAAACCACATGGATCCACCAATGTAATTGCATGTGTGTTCTTATCCTAAACCAGCACTAAAGTCATTACATGTGTGTTCTTTTCACAAACCACATATGGATCCACCATAGTCATTACATGTATGTGCTTTTCATAAAACACATGAATCATCCAATTTCATTGCATGTGTGTTCTTTTCACAAACCACATATGGATCCACCAGAGTCATTGCATGTATGTTCTTTTCATAAAACACATGGATCAACCAATGTCATTGCATGTGTGTTCTTTTCACAAACCACATATGGATCCACTAGAGTTATTGAATGTATGTTCTTTTCATAAACCACATGGATCAACCAATGTCATTGCATGTGTGTTCTTTTCATAAACTACATATGGATCCACTAGAGTCATTGCATGTCTATTCTTTCCACAAAGCACATGGATTCACCAATGTGATTGCATGTGTTTTTTTTTTCATGAACCACATATAGATCCACTAGATTCATTGCATGTGTGTTCTTATCCTAAACCACATGGATCCACCAATGTCATTGAATGTGTGTTCTTTTCACAAACGACATATGGATCTACTAGAGTCATTGCATGTGTGTTCTTTTCATGAAACTAGCACTAGAGCCATTGCATGTATATTATTTCCATAAACCACATGCATCCACTATAGTCATTGCATGTGTGTTCTTTTCACAAACCACATATGGATCCACCAGAGTCATTGCATGTGTGTTCTTTTCATAAAACACATGGATCAACCAATGTCATTTCATGTGTATTCTTTACACAAACCACATATGGATCCGCCAGAGTCATTGCATGTGTATTCTTTTCATGAAACCACATATGGATCAACCAATGTAATTGCATGTGTGTTCTTTTCATGAACCACATACGAATCCACTAGAGTCATTGCATGTATGTTCAATTCCACAAACCACATGGATCCACCAATGTCATTGCATGTGGGTTCTTTTCACAAACCACATATGGATCCACTAGAGTCATTGCATGTCTATTATTCCCACGAACCACATGGATCCACTAGTGTCATTGCATGTGTATTCTTATCACTAAACTAACACTCGATTCATTGCATGTGTGTCCTTTTCATGAAACTAGCACTAGAATCTTTGCATGTGTGTTCTTTTCATAAACCACATATGTATCCACCATAGTCATTGCATGTGTGTTATTTTCCTGAACCACATATGGATCCACTAGAGTCATTGCATGTGTGTTCTTATCCTAAACCAGCACTAAAGTCATTGCATGTGTGTTCTTTTCACAAACCACATATGGATCCACCATAGTCATTACATGTATGTTATTTTCAAAA
>CAJUXJ010000065.1:0-26155 GCA_910589775.1 Avena eriantha
TGGAACCACAAAATTGTGGGCAATAGCTCATGAAAACGGCAATACACACGAAAATGACCAGGTTTTTTGTCATAACACTCAAACATGTATCGGTTCTCACGGTCGTTGTAAATCGTCATAAAACCCCAAAACTAAGGGCGATACCTCATGAAAACAACCCTAAATGTGAAAACGACGAGTGTTTGGTCTTAACTACCCCAAACATGTACTAAATGCGCCATGGAACCCCAAAAGTGTGGGCAATATCTCATGAAATAGGCCATAACACTCGAAAACAACGAGTTTTTGTTCATATATTTGAAAACATGTATCGGGTCTTACGGTAGTTGTAAATCGCCTTGGAATGCCAAAACTGTGGGCAATATCTCAAGAAAAGTGTGGTCTTAACTCCCAAACATGTACGAGGTGCGCCCTGGAACCCAAAAGTGTGGGCAATATCGCAAGAAAACGGCCATAAACATGAAAACGACGAGTTTTGGTCATATCGCTCAAAACATGTATCGGGTCTTACAGATGTTGTAAATCGCCCTGGAGGCCCAAGTGTGTGGGCGATAGCTCATGAAAATGGGCATAAAACACGAAAACGTTGAGGTTTTGGTCATATCTCTTAAACATTTACTAGGTCTCACTATCGTTGTAAATTGCCTTAAAACCACAAAACTGAGTGCAATAGCCCATGAAAATGGCCACAAAGCCGGGACAAGGACGAGTTTTTGGTCATATTCCTCAAACATGTATCAGGTCTAATGGTCGTTTTAAATCACCCTTGAACCCCCAAAACTGTGGGCAATAGCTCATGAAAACGGCCATTAAACGCGAAAAAGACGAGTTTTTGGTCATAACACTCACACTTGTGTCGGTTCTCACGGTCGTTGTAAATCGTGATAAAACCCCAAAACTAAGGGCGATAGCTCATGAAAACAACCCTAAATGTGAAAACGGCGATTTTTTGGTCTTAACTCCCAAACATGTTCTAGGTGTGCCCTGGAACGCCAAGAGTGTGGGCAATATCTCATGAAATTGGCCATAACACTCGAAAACAACATCTTTTTGTTCATATCTTTCAAAACATGTACCGGGTCTTACAGTAGTTGTAAATCGCCCTGGAACCCAAAAATTGTGGGTATAACTCATGAAAACGGCCATAAAGCGCGACAGGATGAGTTTTTGGTCATATATCTCAAACATGTATCATGTCTTATGGCCGTTGTGAATCACCGTGGAACCCCAAAACAATGGGCAATAGCTCATGAAAACGTCCATAAAACACGAAAATGATGAGTTTTTTGTCATAATCGCTCAAAACTTGTATCGGGTCATAAGGATGTTGTAAATTGCCCTGGAACCCCAAAAGTTTGGGCAATAGCTCATGAAAACAGTCATAAAACATGAACACGATGAGTTTTTGGTCATATATCTCAAACATCTATCAGGTTTCACTATCGGTGTAAATCGCCCTAAAACCCTGAAACTATGGGCAATAACACATGAAAATAGCCATAAAGAGCGACAAGGACGAGTTTTTTTCGTCATACTATCAAACATGTATTAGGTCTTCTGGTCATTGTAAATCTCCCTGGAACAACAAAAATGTGGGCAATAGCTCATGAAAACGGCCATAAAGACGAAAATGACGAGTTTTGGTCATAACACTCAAACATGTATCGGTTCTCACGGTTGTTGTAAATCATCATAAACCCCAAAACTAAGGGCGATAGCTCATGAAAACGGCCCTAAATGTGAAAACGACGAGTGTTTGGCCTTAACTGCCAAACATGTACTAGATGCGCCCTGGAACCCCAAAAGTGTGGGTAATATCTCATGAAATTGGCCATAACACTCGAAAACAACGAGTTTTGTTCATATCTTTGAAACATGTATCAGGTCTTACGGTAGTTGTAAATCGCCTTGGAATCCCAAAACTGTGGGCAATATCTCAAGAAAAGTGTGGTCTTAACTCCCAAACATGTACGAGGTGCGCCCTGGAACCCAAAAGTGTGGGCAATATCGCTAGAAAACGGCCATAAACATGAAAACGACGAGTTTTGGTCATATCGCTCAAACATGTATCGGGTCTTACAGATGTTGTAAATCGCCCTGGAGGCCCAAGTGTGTGGGCGATAGCTCATGAAAATGGGCATAAAACACGAAAACATTGAGATTTTGGTCATATCTCTTAAACATTTACTGGGTCTCACTATCGTTGTAAATTGCCTTAAAACCACAAAACTGAGTGCAATAGCCCATGAAAATGGCCACAAAGCGGGACAAGGACGAGTTTTTGGTCATATTCCTCAAACATGTATCAGGTCTAATGGTTCGTTTTAAATCACCCTTGAACCCCCAAAATGTGGGCAATAGCTCATGAAAACGGCCATTAAACGCGAAAAAGACGAGTTTTGGTCATAACACTCACACTTGTATTGGTTCTCACGGTCGTTGTAAATCGTGATAAAACCCCAAAACTAAGGGCGATAGCTCATGAAAACAACCCTAAATGTGAAAACTGGCGATTTTTTGGTCTTAACTCCCAAACATGTTCTAGTTGTGCCCTGGAACGCCAAGAGTGTGGGCAATATCTCATGAAATTGGCCACAACACTCGAAAACAACATCTTTTTGTTCATATCTTTCAAACATGTACCGGGTCTTACAGTAGTTGTAAATCGCCCTGGAAACCAAAAATTGTGGGTAATAACTCATGAAAACGGCCATAAAGCGCGACAAGGATGAGTTTTTGGTCATATCTCTCAAACATGTATCATGTCTTATGGCCGTTGTGAATCACCGTGGAACTCCAAAACTATGTGCAATAGCTCATGAAAACGTCCATAAAACACGAAAATGATGAGTTTTTTGTCATATCGCTCAAACTTGTATCGGGTCATAAGGATGTTGTAAATTGCCCTGGAACCCCAAAAGTTTGGGCAATAGCTCATGAAACAGTCATAAAACATGAACACGATGAGTTTTTGGTCATATATCTCAAACATCTATCAGGTTTCACTATCTGTGTAAATCGCCCTAAAACCCTGAAACTATGGGCAATAACACATGAAAATGGCCATAAAGAGCGACAAGGACGAGTTTTTTTCGTCATATCTATCAAACATGTATTAGGTCTTCTGGTCAATTGTAAATCTCCCTGGAACAACAAAAATGTGGGCAACAGCTCATGAAAACGGCCATAAAGACGAAAATGACGAGTTTTTGGTCATAACACTCAAACATGTATCGGTTCTCACGGTTGTTGTAAATCATCATAAAACCCCAAAACTAAGGGCGATAGCTCATGAAAACGGCCCTAAATGTGAAAACGACGAGTGTTTGGCCTTAACTGCCAAACATGTACTAGATGCGCCCTGGAACCCCAAAAGTGTGGGTAATATCTCATGAAATTGGCCATAACACTCGAAAACAACGAGTTTTTGTTCATATCTTTGAAACATGTATCAGGTCTTACGGTAGTTGTAAATCGCCTTGGAATCCCAAAACTGTGGGCAATATCTCAAGAAAAGTGTGGTCTTAACTCCCAAACATGTACGAGGTGCGCCCTGGAACCCAAAAGTGTGGGCAATATCGCTAGAAAACGGCCATAAACATGAAAACGACGAGTTTTGGTCATATCGCTCAAACATGTATCGGGTCTTACAGATGTTGTAAATCGCCCTGGAGGCCCAAGTGTGTGGGCGATAGCTCATGAAAATGGGCATAAAACACGAAAACATTGAGATTTTGGTCATATCTCTTAAACATTTACTGGGTCTCACTATCGTTGTAAATTGCCTTAAAACCACAAAACTGAGTGCAATAGCCCATGAAAATGGCCACAAAGCGGGACAAGGACGAGTTTTTGGTCATATTCCTCAAACATGTATCAGGTCTAATGGTTGTTTTAAATCACCCTTGAACCCCCAAAATGTGGGCAATAGCTCATGAAAACGGCCATTAAACGCGAAAAAGACGAGTTTTTGGTCATAACACTCACACTTGTATTGGTTCTCACGGTCGTTGTAAATCGTGATAAAACCCCAAAACTAAGGGCGATAGCTCATGAAAACAACCCTAAATGTGAAAATGGCGATTTTTTTGGTCTTAACTCCCAAACATGTTCTAGTTGTGCCCTGGAACGCCAAGAGTGTGGGCAATATCTCATGAAATTGGCCACAACACTCGAAAACAACATCTTTTTGTTCATATCTTTCAAACATGTACCGGGTCTTACAGTAGTTGTAAATCGCCCTGGAAACCAAAAATTGTGGGTAATAACTCATGAAAACGGCCATAAAGCGCGACAAGGATGAGTTTTTGGTCATATCTCTCAAACATGTATCATGTCTTATGGCCGTTGTGAATCACCGTGGAACTCCAAAACTATGTGCAATAGCTCATGAAAACGTCCATAAAACACGAAAATGATGATTTTTTTGTCATATCGCTCAAACTTGTATCGGGTCATAAGGATGTTGTAAATTGCCCTGGAACCCCAAAAGTTTGGGCAATAGCTCATGAAACAGTCATAAAACATGAACACGATGAGTTTTTGGTCATATATCTCAAACATCTATCAGGTTTCACTATCTGTGTAAATCGCCCTAAAACCCTGAAACTATGGGCAATAACACATGAAAATGGCCATAAAGAGCGACAAGGACGAGTTTTTTCGTCATATCTATCAAACATGTATTAGGTCTTCTGGTCAATGTAAATCTCCCTGGAACAACAAAAATGTGGGCAACAGCTCATGAAAACGGCCATAAAGACGAAAATGACGAGTTTTTGGTCATAACACTCAAACATGTATCGGTTCTCACGGTTGTTGTAAATCATCATAAAACCCCAAAACTAAGGGCGATAGCTCATGAAAACGGCCCTAAATGTGAAAACGACGAGTGTTTGGCCTTAACTGCCAAACATGTACTAGATGCGCCCTGGAACCCCAAAAGTGTGGGTAATATCTCATGAAATTGGCCATAACACTCGAAAACAACGAGTTTTTGTTCATATCTTTGAAACATGTATCAGGTCTTACGGTAGTTGTAAATCGCCTTGGAATCCCAAAACTGTGGGCAATATCTCAAGAAAAGTGTGGTCTTAACTCCCAAACATGTACGAGGTGCGCCCTGGAACCCAAAAGTGTGGGCAATATCGCTAGAAAACGGCCATAAACATGAAAACGACGAGTTTTGGTCATATCGCTCAAACATGTATCGGGTCTTACAGATGTTGTAAATCGCCCTGGAGGCCCAAGTGTGTGGGCGATAGCTCATGAAAATGGGCATAAAACACGAAAACATTGAGGTTTTGGTCATATCTCTTAAACATTTACTGGGTCTCACTATCGTTGTAAATTGCCTTAAAACCACAAAACTGAGTGCAATAGCCCATGAAAATGGCCACAAAGCGGGACAAGGACGAGTTTTTGGTCATATTCCTCAAACATGTATCAGGTCTAATGGTTGTTTTAAATCACCCTTGAACCCCCAAAATGTGGGCAATAGCTCATGAAAACGGCCATTAAACGCGAAAAAGACGAGTTTTTGGTCATAACACTCACACTTGTATTGGTTCTCACGGTCGTTGTAAATCGTGATAAAACCCCAAAACTAAGGGCGATAGCTCATGAAAACAACCCTAAATGTGAAAACGGCGATTTTTTGGTCTTAACTCCCAAACATGTTCTAGGTGTGCCCTGGAACGCCAAGAGTGTGGGCAATATCTCATGAAATTGGCCATAACACTCGAAAGCAACATCTTTTTGTTCATATCTTTCAAACATGTACCGGGTCTTACAGTAGTTGTAAATCGCCCTGGAACCCAAAAATTGTGGGTAATAACTCATGAAAACGGCCATAAAGCGCGACAAGGATGAGTTTTTGGTCATATCTCTCAAACATGTATCATGTATTATGGCCGTTGTGAATCATCGTGGAACCCCAAAACTGTGGGCAATAGCTCATGAAAACGTCCATAAAACACGAAAATGATGAGTTTTTTGTCATATCGCTCAAACTTGTATCGGGTCATAAGGATGTTGTAAATTGCCCTGGAACCCCAAAAGTTTGGGCAATAGCTCATGAAAACAGTCATAAAACATGAACACGATGAGTTTTTGGTCATATATCTCAAACATCTATCAGGTTTCACTATCGGTGTAAATCGCCCTAAAACCCTGAAACTATGGGCAATAACACATGAAAATGGCCATAAAGAGCGACAAGGACGAGTTTTTTCGTCATACCTATCAAACATGTATTAGGTCTTCTGGTCATTGTAAATCTCCCTGGAACAACAAAAATGTGGGCAATAACTCATGAAAAAGGCCATAAAGACGAAAATGACGAGTTTTTGGTCATAACACTCAAACATGTATCGGTTCTCACGGTTGTTGTAAATCATCATAAAACCCTAAAACTAAGGGCGATAGCTCATGAAAACGGCCCTAAATGTGAAACGACGAGTGTTTGGCCTTAACTGCCAAACATGTACTAGATGCGCCCTGGAACCCCAAAGTGTGGGTAATATCTCATGAAATTGGCCATAACACTCGAAAACAACGAGTTTTTGTTCATATCTTTGAAACATGTATCAGGTCTTACGGTAGTTGTAAATCGCCTTGGAATCCCAAAACTGTGGGCAATATCTCAAGAAAAGTGTGGTCTTAACTCCCAAACATGTACGAGGTGCGCCCTGGAACCCAAAAGTGTGGGCAATATCGCTAGAAAACGGCCATAAACATGAAAACGACGAGTTTTGGTCATATCGCTCAAACATGTATCGGGTCTTACAGATGTTGTAAATCGCCCTGGAGGCCCAAGTGTGTGGGCGATAGCTCATGAAAATGGGCATAAAACACGAAAACATTGAGATTTTGGTCATATCTCTTAAACATTTACTGGGTCTCACTATCGTTGTAAATTGCCTTAAAACCACAAAACTGAGTGCAATAGCCCATGAAAATGGCCACAAAGCGGGACAAGGACGAGTTTTTGGTCATATTCCTCAAACATGTATCAGGTCTAATGGTTGTTTTAAATCACCCTTGAACCCCAAAAATGTGGGCAATAGCTCATGAAAACGGCCATTAAACGCGAAAAAGACGAGTTTTTGGTCATAACACTCACACTTGTATTGGTTCTCACGGTCGTTGTAAATCGTGATAAAACCCCAAAACTAAGGGCGATAGCTCATGAAAACAACCCTAAATGTGAAAACGGCGATTTTTTTGGTCTTAACTCCCAAACATGTTCTAGTTGTGCCCTAGAACGCCAAGAGTGTGGGCAATATCTCATGAAATTGGCCACAACACTCGAAAACAACATCTTTTTGTTCATATCTTTCAAACATGTACCGGGTCTTACAGTAGTTGTAAATCGCCCTGGAAACCAAAAATTGTGGGTAATAACTCATGAAAACGGCCATAAAGCGCGACAAGGATGAGTTTTTGGTCATATCTCTCAAACATGTATCATGTATTATGGCCGTTGTGAATCATCGTGGAACCCCAAAACTGTGGGCAATAGCTCATGAAAACGTCCATAAAACACGAAAATGATGAGTTTTTTGTCATATCGCTCAAACTTGTATCGGGTCATAAGGATGTTGTAAATTGCCCTGGAACCCCAAAAGTTTGGGCAATAGCTCATGAAAACAGTCATAAAACATGAACACGATGAGTTTTTGGTCATATATCTCAAACATCTATCAGGTTTCACTATCGGTGTAAATCGCCCTAAAACCCTGAAACTATGGGCAATAACACATGAAAATGGCCATAAAGAGCGACAAGGACGAGTTTTTTCGTCATACCTATCAAACATGTATTAGGTCTTCTGGTCATTGTAAATCTCCCTGGAACAACAAAAATGTGGGCAATAACTCATGAAAAAGGCCATAAAGACGAAAATGACGAGTTTTTGGTCATAACACTCAAACATGTATCGGTTCTCACGGTTGTTGTAAATCATCATAAAACCCTAAAACTAAGGGCGATAGCTCATGAAAACGGCCCTAAATGTGAAAACGACGAGTGTTTGGCCTTAACTGCCAAACATGTACTAGATGCGCCCTGGAACCCCAAAAGTGTGGGTAATATCTCATGAAATTGGCCATAACACTCGAAAACAACGAGTTTTTGTTCATATCTTTGAAACATGTATCAGGTCTTACGGTAGTTGTAAATCGCCTTGGAATCCCAAAACTGTGGGCAATATCTCAAGAAAAGTGTGGTCTTAACTCCCAAACATGTACGAGGTGCGCCCTGGAACCCAAAAGTGTGGGCAATATCGCTAGAAAACGGCCATAAACATGAAAACGACGAGTTTTGGTCATATCGCTCAAACATGTATCGGGTCTTACAGATGTTGTAAATCGCCCTGGAGGCCCAAGTGTGTGGGCGATAGCTCATGAAAATGGGCATAAAACACGAAAACATTGAGATTTTGGTCATATCTCTTAAACATTTACTGGGTCTCACTATCGTTGTAAATTGCCTTAAAACCACAAAACTGAGTGCAATAGCCCATGAAAATGGCCACAAAGCGGGACAAGGACGAGTTTTTGGTCATATTCCTCAAACATGTATCAGGTCTAATGGTTGTTTTAAATCACCCTTGAACCCCAAAAATGTGGGCAATAGCTCATGAAAACGGCCATTAAACGCGAAAAAGACGAGTTTTTGGTCATAACACTCACACTTGTATTGGTTCTCACGGTCGTTGTAAATCGTGATAAAACCCCAAAACTAAGGGCGATAGCTCATGAAAACAACCCTAAATGTGAAAATGGCGATTTTTTGGTCTTAACTCCCAAACATGTTCTAGTTGTGCCCTAGAACGCCAAGAGTGTGGGCAATATCTCATGAAATTGGCCACAACACTCGAAAACAACATCTTTTTGTTCATATCTTTCAAACATGTACCGGGTCTTACAGTAGTTGTAAATCGCCTTGGAAACCAAAAATTGTGGGTAATAACTCATGAAAACGGCCATAAAGCGTGACAAGGATGAGTTTTTGGTCATATCTCTCAAACATGTATCATGTCTTATGGCCGTTGTGAATCACCGTGGAACCCCAAAACTATGGGCAATAGCTCATGAAAACGTCCATAAAACACGAAAATGATGAGTTTTTTGTCATATCGCTCAAACTTGTATCGAGTCATAAGGATTTTGTAAATTGCCCTGGAACCCCAAAAGTTTGGGCAGTGGCTCATGAAAATAGTCATAGAACATGAAAACGATGATTTTTTGGTCATATATCTCAAACATCTATCAGGTTTCACTATCGGTGTAAATCGCCCTAAAACCCCGAAACTATGGGCAATAACACATGAAAATGGCCATAAAGCGCGACAAGGACGAGTTTTTTCGTCATACCTATCAAACATGTATCGGTTCTTATGGTCACTGTAAATCTCCCTGGAACCACAAAAATGTGGGCAATAGCTCATGAAAACGGCCATAAACACAAAAATGACGAGTTTTTGGTCATAACACCTAAACATGTATCGATTCTAACGGTTCTTGTAAATCGTCATAAAACCCCAAAACTAAGGGCGATAGCTCATGAAAACGGCCCTAAATGTGAAAACGATCAGTCTTTGGTCTTAACTCCCAAAGATGTACTAGATGCGCACAGGAACCCCAAAAGTGTGGGCAATATCTCATCAAATTGGCCATAACACTCGAAACAATGAGTTTTTGTTCATATATTTCAAACATGTATCGGGTCTTACGGTAGTTGTAAATCGCCCTGGAACACCAAAATTGTGGGCAAAGCTCATGAAAATGGCCATAAAGCGCGAAAAATGACGAGTTTTTGGTCATATCTCTCAAACATGTATTGGTTGTCATGGTCGTTGTAAATTGTCATAAAACCCCAAAAGTAAGGACGATAGCTCATGAACATAGCCCTAAATGTGAAAATAGCGATTTTTTGGTCTTAACTCCCAAACATGTTCTAGGTGTGCCCTAGAACCCCAAAAGTGTGGGCAATATCTCATGAAAACGGCCATAAACACGAAAATGACGAGGTTTGGACATATCACTCAAACAACAAAACTGAGGGCAATAGCCCATGAAAATGGCCACAAACCGCGACAAGGACGAATATTTTGTCATATTTCTCAAACATGTATCAGGTCTAACGGCCGTTGTAAATCGCCATGGTACCCTAAAACTATGGGTAATAGCTCATGAAAACAGCCATTAAACGCGAAAAAGACGAGTTTTTGGTCATAACACTCACACATGTATCGGTTCTCACGGTCATTGTAAGTCTCCTGGAACCACAAAACTGTGGGCAATAGCTCATGAAAACGGCCCTAATTGTGAAAACGACAAGTGTTTGGTCTTAACTCCCAAACATGTACCAGATGCGCCCTGGAACCCCAAAAGTGTAGGCAATATCTCATGAAATAGGCCATAACACTCGAAAACAATGAGTTTTTGTTCATATATTTCAAACACGTATCGGGTCTTACGGTAGTTGCAAATCGCCCTAGAACCCCAAAACTGGGGGCAATAGCTCATGAAAACGGCCATAAAGCGCGAAAAGGACAAGTTTTTGGTCATATCTCTCAAACATGTATTGGGTCTTACGGCCGATGTAAATCGCCCTAGAACCCCAAAAGTATGGGAAATAGCTCATGAAAACGGCCATAAAACATGAAAACGACGAGTTTTTTGTGATATCGCTCAAACTTGTATCCGGTCTTACGGATGTTGTAAATCTCCCTAGAACACTAAAATTTGGGCAATAGCTCATGAAAACAGTCATAAAACACGGAAATGACGACTTTTTGGTCATATATCTCAAACATCTATCAGGTTTCACTATCGTTGTAAATCGCCTTAAAACCCCAAAATGGTGGGCAATAACACATGAAAACGGCTATAAAACATGAAAACGACGAGTTTTTTTTGTCATATCACTCAAACATGTATCGGGTCTTACGGATGTTGAAAATCGCCCTAGAACCCCAAAAGTTTGGGCAATAGCCCATGAAAATGGCTACAAAGTGCAAGAAGGACGAGTTTTTGGTCATATTTCTTAAACATGTATCGGGTCTAATGGCCATTGTAAATCGCCCTAGAACCCCAAAGCTATGGGCAATAGCTCATGAAAACGGCCATTAAACGCTAAAAAGACGTGTTTTTGGTCATAACACTCACACATGTATCGGTTCTCTTGGTCGTTGTAAATTGCCCTAAAACCCAAATCTAAGGGCAATAGCTCATGCAAACGGCCCTATATGTGAAAACGACGAGTGTTTGGTCTTAACTCCCAAACATTTATTGGGTCTTAACTCGAACACGCAAAGTGTGTGCAATAGCTCATGAAAACGGCCATAAAACACGAAAACGACGAGTTTTTTTCATAGCGCTCAAACATGTATCGGGCCTTACGCATGTTGTAAATCGCCCTGGAACCCCAAAAGTTTGGGCAATAGCTCATGAAATTAGTCATAAAACATGAAAATGACAAGTTTTTGGTCATATATCTGAAACATCTATCGGGTTTCACTACAGCGCGAAAGTTTTTGGTCATCCATTATAAATCGCCCTAAAACCCCGAAATTGTGGGCAATAACACATGAAAACGTCCATACAGCGCGACCAGGACGAGTTTTCTTGACATATCTATCAAACATGTACCGGGTTTTATGGTCATTGTAAATCTCCGTAGAACCACAAAATTGTGGGCAATAGCTCATGAAAACGGACATACACAAAATGACGAGGTTTTGGTCATAACACTGAAACTTGTATCAGTTCTCACGGTCATTCTAAATCGTCAGAAAACCCCAAAACTAAGGCGATAGCTCATGAAAACACTCCCTAAATGTGAAAACAATGATTTTTTGGTCTTAACTCCTAACCATGTACCAGGTGCGGCCTGGAACCAAAAAGTGTGGGCAATATCTCAAAAAAAACGGCCATAAACACGAAAACAACGAGTTTTGGTCATATTGCTCAAGCATGTATCGGGTTTTACGGCTGTTGTAAATCGCCCTGGAGGCCCAAGTGTGTGGGCAATCGCTCATGAAAATGGGCATAAAACGCGAAAACGACGAGGTTTTGGTCATATATCTCAAACATCTATCAGGTTTCAATATCGGTGTAAATCGCCCTAAAACCCCTAAACAATGGCCAATAACACATGGAAATGGCCATAAAGAGCGACAAGGATGAGTTTTTTATCATATCTATCAAACATGTATCGGGTCTTATGGTCATAGTAAATCTCCCTAGAACCACAAAACTATTGGCAATAGCTCATGAAAACGGCCATAAACACGAAAATGATGAGTTTTTGGTCATAACACTCAAACATGTATCGGTTCTCACGGTTGTTGTAAATCATCATAAAACCCCAAAACTAAGGGTGATACCTCATGAAAACGGCCCTAATTGTGAAAACGACGAGTGTTTGGTCTTAACTCCCAAACATGTACTAGATGCGCCCTAGAACCCCAACAATGTGGGAAATATCTCATGAAATAGGCCAGAACACTCAAAAACAACGAGTTTTTGTTCATATCTTTCAAACATGTATCGGGTCTTATGGTAGTTGTAAATCGCCCTGGAACCCCAAAACTATTTGCAATAGCTCATGAAAATGGCCATAAAGCGCGAAAATGACGATTTTTTGGTCATATCTCGCAAACATGTATCGGGTCTTACAGCCATTGTAAATCGCCCTGAAACCCCAAAACCGTGGGCAATAGCTCATGAAAACGGCCATAAAACACGAAAACGACGAGTTTTTTTATCAAATTGCTCAAACATGTATCGGGTCTTATAGATGTTGTAAATCGCCCTAGAACCCCAAAAGGGCAATAGCTCATGAAAACAGTCATAAAACACAAAAATGATGAGTTTTTGGTCATATATCTCAAACATTTATTGGGTTTCACTATCGGTGTAAATCACCCTAAAACCTCGAAACTATGGGCAATAACACATGAAAACAGCCATAAAGCGTGACAAGGACGAGTTTTTTGTCATGTCTATCAAACATGTATCAGGTCTTGTGGTCATTATAAATCTCCCTAGAACCACAAAACTGTGGGCAATAGCTCATGAAAACGGCCATAAACACGAAAATGCCCAGTTTTTGGTCATAACACTGGAACATGTATGGGTTCTCACGGTCGTTGTAAATCGTCATAAAACCCCTAAACTAAGGGCGATACCTGATGAAAACAGCCCTAAATGTGAAAACGGCGATTTTTTGTTCCTAAATCTCAAACATGTACCAGGTGCACCCTAGAACCCCAAAAGTGTGTGCAATATCTCAGGAAAATGGCCATAAACATGAAACGATGAGTTTTGGTCGTATCGCTCAATTATATATCGGGTCTTACATATGTTGTAAATAACCCTGGAGGCCCAAATGTGTGGCCAATAGCTCATGAAAATTGGTCATAAAACACGAAAACGACGAGTTTTTGGTCTTATCTCTCAAACATTTATTGGGTCTCACTATTGTTGTAAATTGCCCTAAAACCACAAAACTGAGGGCAATAGCCCATGAAAATGGCCACAAAGTACGAGAAGGACGAGTTTTTGGTCATATTTCTCAAACATGTATTGAGCCTAATGGTCATTGTCAATTGCCCTAGAACCCCAAAACTGTGGGCAATAGCCCATGAAAACGGCCATTAAACGCGAAAAAGTCGAGTTTTTGGTCATAACACTCACACATGTATCGGTTCTCACGGTCATTATAAATAGCCCTAAAACCCCAAAACTAAGGGCAATAGCTCATGAAAACGGCCCTAAATGTGAAAAGGACGAGTGTTTGGTCTTAACTCCTAAACATGTACCCGATGAGCCTTGCAACCTCCAAAGTGCTGGAAATATCTCATGAAATAGGCCATAACGCTCGAAAACAATGAGTTTTTGTTCATATCTTTCAAACATGTATCTTTTCCTACGGTAGTTGTAAATCACCCTGGAACCCAAAACTGTGGGTAATAGCTCATGAAAACGGCCATAAAGCGTGACAAGGATGAGATTTTGGTCATATCTCTCAAACATGTATCGGGTCTTACAGTCGTTGTAGATCATCGTGGAACCCCAAAACTATGGGCAATAGCTCATGCAAACGGCCCTAAATGTGAAAACAACGAGTGTTTGGTCTTAACTCCCAAACATTTGCCAGATACGCCTTGGAACCTCTAAAGTGTGGGAAATATCTCATGAAATAGGCCATAATGCTCGAAAACAATGTGTTTTTGTTGATAACTTTCAAACATGAATCGTGTCTTACAGTAGTTGTAAATCGCAATGGAACCCCAAAACTGTGGGTAATAGCTCATGAAAACGGCCATAAAGCGCGACAAGGACGAGTTTTTGGTCATATCTCTCAAACATGTATCGTGTCTTATGACCGTTGTAAATCACCGTAGAACCCGCAAGTGTGGGAAATAGCTCATGTAAACGGCCATAAAACACGAAAACGACAGGTTTTTTGTCATATCGCTCAAACATGTATCGGGTCTTACAGATGTTGTAAATCGCCCTCGAACCCCAAAAGTTTGGGCAATAGCTCATGAAAACAGTCCTAAAACATGAAAATAATGAGTTTTTGGTCATATATCTCAAACATCTATCGGGTTTCACTATAGGTGTAAATCGGCCTAAAACCCCAAAACTGTGGGCAATAACACATGAAAACAGCCATACAGCGAGACATGGATAAGTTTTTTGTCATATCTCTCAAACATTTATCGGGTTTTTTGGTCATTGGAAATCTCCCTGGAACCACAAAATTGTGGGCAATAGCTCATGAAAATGGCCATACACACAAAAATGATGAGTTTTTGGTCATAGCACTCAAACATGTATCGGTTCTCACGATCATTCTAAATCGTCATGAAACCCCAAAACTAAGGGCGATAGCTCATGAAAACACTCCCTAAATGTGAAATCAATGATTTTTTGGTCTTAACTCCCAACCATGTACCAGGTGCGCCTTGGAACACCAAAAGTGTGGGCAATATCTCAAGAAAACGACCATAAACACGAAAACGACGAGTTTTGATCATATCGCTCAAGCATATATCGGGTCTTACGGATGTTGTAAATCGCCCTAGAGGCCCAAGTGTGTGGGCGATAGCTCATGAAAATGGGCATAAAACGCGAAAACAACGAGGTTTTGGTCATGTCTCTTAAACATTTATTGGGTCCCACTATCGTTGTAAATTGCCTTAAAACCACAAAACTGAATGCAATAGCCCATAAAAATGGCCACAAAGCGCGTCAAGGACACGTTTTTGGTCATATTCCTCAAACATGTATCGGGTCTAATGGTCGTTGTAAGTCACCCTGGAATGCCAAAACTGTGGGCACTAGCTCATGAAAACGGACATAAAGCGAGACAAGGACGAGTTTTTTGTCATAACGCTCACACATGTATCGGTTCTCACGTTCGTTGTAAATCGCCCTAAAACCCAAAAATTAAGGGAAATAGCTCATGAAAACGGCCCTAAAAATTAAGGGAAATGTTTAGTCTTAACTCCCAAACATGTACTAGATGCGCCCTAGAACCCAAAGAGTGTGGGCAATATCTCATGAAATAGGCCATAACACTCGAGAACAACGTGTTTTTGTTCATATCTTTCGAACATGTATCGGCTCTTACGGTAGTTGTAAATTGCCCAGGAACCCCAAAACTCTGGGCAATAACTCATGAAAACGGCCATAAAGTGCGACAAGGATGAGTTATTGGTCATATCTCTCAAACATGTATCGGGTCTTACGGTGATTGTAGATCGCCGTGGAACCCCAAAACTATGGGCAATAGCTCATGAAAACGGCCATAAAACACGAAAACGACGTGTTTTTTGTCATATCGCTCAAACATGTATGGGTCTTCCGGATGTTGTAAATCGCCCTGGAACCCAAAAAGTTTGGGCAATAGCTCATGAAAACAGTCATAAAACACGAAAATGACGAGTTTTAGGTCATATATCTCAAACATCTATCGGGTTTCACTATTGGTGTAAATCGCCCAAAATCCCCGAAACTGTGGGCAATAACACATGAAAACGGCCATACAACGCGACATGGATAAGTTTTTTGTCATATCTATCAAACATATATCGGGTTTTCTGGTCATTGTAAATCTCCCTGGAACCACAAAATTGTGGGCAATAGCAGATGAAAACGGCCATACACACAAAAATGACGAGTTTTTGGTCATAGAACTCAAACATGTATCGGTTCTCACGGTCATTCTAAATCGTCATAAAACCCCCAAACTAAGGGCGATAGCTCATGAAACCACTCCCTAAATGTGAAAAAAACGATTTGTTGGTCTTAACTCCCAACCATGTACCAGGTGCGCCCTGGAACACTTTTGTTGGTCTTAACTCCCAACCATGTACCAGGTGCGCCCTGGAACACCAAAAGTGTGGGCAATATCTCAAGAAAACGGCCATAAACATGAAAACGACAAGTTTTGGTCATATCGCTCAAGCATATATCGGGTCTTGCGGATGTTGTAAATCGCCCTGGAGGCCCAAATGTGTGGGCAATAGCTCATGAAAATGGGCATAAAACGCGAAAACAACGAAGTTTTGGTCATGTCTCTTAAAAATTTATTAGGTCTCACTATCATTGTAAATTGCCTTAAAACCACAAAACTGAGTGCAATAGCCCATGAAAATGGCCACAAAGCGCGACAAGGACAAGTTTTTGGTAATATTCGTCAAACATGTATGGGGTCTAATGGTCGTTGTAAATCACCCTGGAACCCCAAAACTATGGGCAGTAGCTCATGAAAACGGACATAAAGCGCGACAAGGACGAGTTTTTGGTCATAACGCTCACACATGTATCGGTTCTCACGGTCGTTGTAAATCGCCCTAAAACCCAAAAACTAAGGGCAATAGCTCATGAAACCGGCCCTATATGTGAAAACGATGAGTGTTTGGTATTAACTCCCAAACATGTACTAGATGCACCCTGGAACCCCTAGAGTGTGGGCAATATCTCATGAAATAGGCCATAACACTCGAAAACAACGTGTTTTTGTTCATATCTTTCAAACATGTATCGGATCTTACGGTAGTTGTAAATTGCCCTGGAACCCCAAAACTCTGGGCAAGAACTCATGAAAACGGCCATAAAGCGCGACAAGGATGAGTTATTGGTCATATCTCTCAAACATGTATCGGGTCTTACGGTCATTGTAGATCACCGTGGAACCCCAAAACTATGGGCAATAGCTCATGAAAACGGCCATAAAACACGAAAACGATGAGTTTTTTTGTCATATCGCTCAAACATGTATCTGGTCTTACGGACGTTGTAAATCGCCCTGGAACCCCGAAAGTTTGGGCAATTGCTCATGAAAACAGTCATAAAACACGAAAATGACGAGTTTTAGGTCATATATCTCAAACTTCTATCGGGTTTCGCTATTGGTGAAAATCGCCCTAAATCCCCGAAACTGTGGGCAATAACACATGAAAACGGCCATACAGCGCGACATGGATAAGTTTTTTGTCATATCTATCAAACATGTATCGGGTTTTATGGTCATTGTAAATCTCCCTGGAACCACAAAATTGTGGGCAATAGCAGATGAAAACGGCCATACACACATAAATGACGAGTTTTTGGTCATAGCACTCAAACATGTATCGGTTCTCACAGTCATTCTAAATCATCATAAAACCCCAAAACTAAGGGCGATAGCTCATGAACCCGCTCCCTAAACGTGAAAACAACGATTTGTTGGTCTTAACTCCCAATGATGTACCAGGTGCGCCCTGGAACACCAAAAGTGTGGGCAATATCTCAAGAAAACGGCCATAAACACGAAAACGACGAGTTTTGGTCATATCGCTCAAGCATATATCGGGTCTTGCGGATGTTGTAAATCGCCCTGGAGGCCCAAATGTGTGGGCAATAGCTCATGAAAATGGGCATAAAACGCGAAAACAAAGAGGTTTTGGTCATGTCTCTTAAAAATTTATTAGGTCTCACTATCGTTGTAAATTGCCTTAAAACCACAAAACTGAGTGCAATAGCCCATGAAAATGGCCACAAAGCGCGACAAGGACAAGTTTTTGGTAATATTCGTCAAACATGTATGGGGTCTAATGGTCGTTGTAAATCACCCTGGAACCCCAAAACTATGGGCAGTAGCTCATGAAAACAGACATAAAGCGCGACAAGGACGAGTTTTTGGTCATAACGCTCACACATGTATCGGTTCTCACGGTCGTTGTAAATCGCCCTAAAACCCAAAAACTAAGGGCAATAGCTCATGAAAACGGCCCTAGATGTGAAAACGACGAGTGTTTGGTCTTAACTCCCAAACATCTACTAGATGCGCCCTGGAACCCCTAGAGTGTGGGCAATATCTCATGAAATAGGCCATAACACTCGAAAACAACGTGTTTTTGTTGATATCTTTCAAACATGTATCGGGTCTTACGGTAGTTGTAAATCGCCCTGGAACCCCAAAACTCTGGGCAATAACTCATGAAAACGGCCATAAAGCGCGACAAGGATGAGTTATTGGTCATATCTCTTAAACATGTATCGGGTCTTACGGTCATTGTAGATCGCCGTGGAACCCCAAAACTATGGGCAATAGCTCATGAAAACGGCCATAAAACACGAAAACGACTAGTTTTTTTTCATGTCGCTCAAACATGTATCGGGTCTTACGGATGTTGTAAATCGCCCTGGAACGCCAAAAGTTTGGGCAATAGCTCATGAAAACAGACATAAAACACGAAAATGACGAGTTTTAGGTCATATATCTCAAACATCTATGGGGTTTCACTATTGGTGTAAATTGCCCTAAATCCCCGAAACTGTGGGTAATAACACATGAAAACGGCCATACAGCGCGACATGGATAAGTTTTTTGTCATATCTATCAAACATGTATCGGGTTTTATAGTCATTGTAAATCTCCCTGGAACCACAAAATTGTGGGCAATAGCTCATGAAAATGGCCATACACACAAAAATGACGAGTTTTTGGTCATAGCACTCAAACATGTATCGGTTCTCACGGTCATTCTAAATTGTCAGAAAACCCCAAAACTAAGGGCGATAGCTCATGAAAACACTCCCTGAATCTGAAAACAACGATGTGTTGCTCTTAACTCCCAACCAGGTACCAGGTGCGCCCTGGAACACCAAAAGTGTGGCCAATATCTCAAGAAAACGGCCATAAACACGAAAACGACGAGTTTTGGTCATATCGCTCAAGCATATATCGGGTATTACAGATGTTGTAAATCGCCCTGGAAGCCCAAGAGTGTGGGAAATAGCTCATGAAAATGGCATAAAACGTGAAAACAACGAGGTTTTGGTCATGTCTCTTAAAAATTTATTAGGTCTCACTATCGTTGTAAATTGCCTTAAAACCATAAAACTGAGTGCAATAACCCATGAAAATGGCCATAAAGCACGACAAGGAAAAAAAATTCGTAATATTCCTCAAACATGTATCGGATCTAGTGGTCATTGTAAATCACCCTGGAATCCCAAAACTATGGGCAATAGCTCATGAAAACAGACATAAAGCGCGACAAGGATGAGTTTTTGGTCATACCGCTCACACATGTATCGGTTCTCACGGTCATTGTAAATTGCCCTAAAACCCAAAAACTAAGGGCAATAGCTCATGAAAATGGCCCTAAATATGAAAACGATGAGTGTTTTGTCTTAACTCCCAAACATGTACCAGATGCGCCCTAGAATCCCAAGAGTGTGGGCAATATCTCATGAAATAGGCCATAACACTCGAAAACAACATGTTTATGTTCATATCTTTCAAACATGTATCAGGTCTTATGGTAGTTGTAAATCGCCCTGGAACCCCAAAAATGTGGGCAATAACTCATGAAAACGGCCCTAAAGCGCGACAAGGATGAGTTTTTGGTCATATCTCTCAAACATGTATCAGGTCTTACGGTTGTTGTAGATCGCCGTGGAACCCCAAAACTATGGGCAATAGCTCATGAAAACGGCCATAAAACACGAAAACGACGAGTGTTTTGTCCTATCGCTCAAACATGTATCGGGTCTTACGGATCTTGTAAATCGCCCTGGAACCCCAAAAGTTTGGGCAATAGTTCATGAAAACAGTCATAAACACGAAAATGACGAGTTTTGGTCATATATCTCAAACATCTATCGGGTTTCACTATCGGTGTAAATCGCCCGAAAACCCCGAAACTGTGGGCAATAACACATGAAAACGGCCATACAGCGCGACATGGATAAGTTTTTTGTCATATCTATCAAACATGTATCGGGTTTTATGGTCATTGTAAATCTCCCTAGAACCAGAAAATTGTGGGCAATAGCTCATGAAAACGGCCATACACATAAAATGACGAGTTTTTGGTCATAGCACTCAAAGATGTATCGGTTCTCACGGTCATTCTAAATCGTCATAAAACCCCAAAACTAACGGCGATAGCTCATGAAAACACTCCCTAAATGTGAAAACAATGATTTGTTGGTCTTAAATCCCAACCATGTACTAGGTGCGCCCTAGAACGCCAAAAGTGTGGGCAATATCTCAAGAAAACGGCCATAAACACGAAAACGACGAGTTTTGTGTTGGATATATGCCCAAGAGGCAATAATAAAGTGGTTATTATTATATCTTTATGTTTATGATAAATGTTTACATCCCATGCTATAATTGTATTAACCGGAAAAATTAATACTTGTGTGTTTTGTAAACATAAAAGAGTCCCTAGTAAGCCTCCTGTTAAACTATCTTGTTGATTAATGGATGATCATGGTTTCCCGATCATGGACATTGGATGTCGTTAATAACAAGATCATATCATTAGGAGAATGATGTGATGGACACACACCCGTAGTAAGCATAGCATAAGATCAAGTCATTAAGTTCGTTTGCTATAAGCTTTAAAATACATAATAACCTAATACTTCGACCATGAGGTTATGTTAATCACCATCACCGGATGGGTACTTTGATGACATCAAACACCGCTTCGTAACTAGGTGGTCATAAAGGTGTCATGGGGTATTCTGAAAGTATGTGTTGAAGCGCATGGACCAATATTGGGATTTGTCCATCCATATGACGGATAGATATACTCTGGGCCCTCTCGGTAGAATGTCATCTAATTAGCTTGCAAGCATGTGACTGGGTCACAAGGGATGACATAACATGGAACGAGTAAAGAGTACTTATCAGTAACGAGGTAGAACTAGGTATGGAGATACCGATGATCAAACCTCGGATAAGTAGAGTATCGCGTGACAAAGGGAATTGGTCTCGTATGTAAATGGTTCTATCGATCACGAAGTCATCATTGAGTATGTGGGAGCCATTATGGATCTCCAGGTCCCGCTGATGGTTATTGATAGGAGATGTGTCTCTATCATGTCTACATATTCACGAACCGTAGGGTGACACACTTAAGGTTCAAACTTGTTTTAAGTAGATATGGAATGTGCGTTGGAGACCAAATGTTCTTCGGAGTCTCGGATTGGATTCAGGACGTCATGAGGAGCTCCGAAATTGTCCGGAGAATAAGATTCATATATTGGGGATCATTTTCTAAGTTAGGAAATGTTCCGGAGTATTTGTATGGGGATTCTAGTAGGTTTCGGAATGTTCCGGAAGGTTCTGGAAGATTTCTTGGAGTTTGCTTGAAAACCAAGAAAGGATCAAGGAGTCCTTGTGGGGCAAGACAAGGAGTCGTGGGGGAGGAGGACTCCTCCCTCCTCCCAATCCGCCGGCCAAGGAAGGGAGGGGAGTCCTACTAGGACTCCCCCTCCCATGGCGCCTCCCTCCTTTAAATAGAGGGGTGGAGGCGCCACCCCCTGGCCTCCTCCACTACTCCAAACCTCAGCCGCCTCTCTTCTCCTCCTTTCTTCTGCTCAGGCTTAGGCGAAGCCCTGCAGAATTCTCTACTCCAACACCAACACCACGCTGTCGTGTTGCGTGGATTCCGTGGAGAAGATCTACTACCTCCGCTGCTCGCTGGAACGAGGAGAGGAAGGTCTACTTCGACTCCGCACATGTGACCGACTGCGGAAGCGCTGCCGGAACGCGGCGCCGGAAGGATCTTCCACTCGATCTTGAGATCGGCAAGTGATCGACTACATCAACCACGAGATCCAATCTCGTAACGCTTTCGGATCTACAAGGGTTAGTACAGATCTATCTCGTTGCACATGTCTAATAGATTAGATCTTGGTTTTTATCTAGATTAGATTTGGGTTTTGTTCGTTCTTGCGGTTGAAATTTTTTGTTTTTCCCTGCTACGAACCCATCAGTGGTATCAGAGCCGTGTCTGTGCGTAGATCTGTTGCACGATTATTACACAATGTTTTTGTGGGCGTTGGTGCTCGTGCCGTCTTTTGCTTTGTGTACTTTGCATCTTGCGGTATGGTGGGATGAAGAGGCTCGGGCCAACCTTACATGTCATCGCACATGAGACTTGCTCCACGCTTGGCGTGTAACTTGCTTTGCACAAGTGGCTTTGCAGGTGTCTGTGTCTCCCACCATAGTATAGATCCAATCTAAACTTTGCAGTTGATAGCACTTGTATCAACGTTGTGGTTAATGTTCGTAGGTAAGATCCGTTCTTATTCGAAAGCCCCAAGCCACGTAAAACATGCAAAGAAAATTAGAGGCGTCTAACTTGTTTTTGCAGGCGTTTTGTGATGTGATATGGCCATCATGTGATTGTGATTATATTTGATGTATGCAATGATCCTTGTTGTAATATGGCAACAGGCAGGAGCCTAATGGTTGTCTTCAATTCTGTTAAAGACCTGCGTGTCTATTCATCTTGTAATAGCTTTGTCCCAAGTAGTTGTAATAGTTGCTAGTGATGATGGACAACCATGAAGCGGCGCTACGGACCTTGACGCCATGCTGGTGATGATGGAGATCATGTCCGTGCTTTGGAGATGGAGATCAAAGGTACAAGAAGAAAGGGCCATATCATATCACACTAATTATGAATTGCCTATGATGTTAATCCTTTATGCATCTTGTATTGCTTAGATCGCGACGGTAGCATTATAATATGATCCCTCTCACTAAATACCAAGTAATAAAGTGTTCGTCCTTAGTTGGCACCGTTGCTAAGACTCGTCATTTCGAAGCATCTCGTGATGATTGGGTGTGATAGACTCTACATGTGCATACAACGGGTGGAAGCCAGGTTTGCACATGCGGAAACTAAGGTTAACCTTGACGAGCCTAGCATGTACAGACATGGTCTCGGAACACGGAATACCGAAAGGTAAAGCATGAGTCATATGGATGATATGATGAACATGTTGATTGTTCGCCTTTAAAGCTACATCATCTCACGTGATGATCGGACTTGGTGTAGTGGATTTGGTTCGTGTAATCACTAAAACAACTCGAGGGATGTTGTTTTGAGTGGGAGTTCGTTTGTAATTTGGATTAGTCAAACTCAACTTATCACAAACACAATAAAAGTGAATTTTCATAGTTTGTTGTAGTCATTGGCATCCGTTCACCACCTTACGCTTAGTTATAGTTGAGATAGTGGAACTATAGAAATTATGGATATTTACTTTACGAACTGGTATCGTATTTTTTTAATGTCAATTTAAAGTTTATAAGTCCTATTGCAAACATTCAGCAAACTCTATTTACTCCATGAAGTTTAATAAATGGTATTAAATCAAGAGTAACAATTCCAGTGTTAGTATCTAATGTATCATGTTTGCCTCCATGATTCTTGATACTCAAAAGATTGTTTTTAATATCAAGTTTATCTAAAAGTTGAAAGCAATGTTTCAGAAACCATCATATGTGAAAGTTATTCGATATCTAAAACAATGTGTTGGTTACAACATGATAGAGTATACATCCTCATATTTGATGAGAATTTGTGAAGGTTGGAGACGCTAGTCGTCCTAATCCTCCAAAAGGTTTTGAAAAAGAAACATTATACTCGCAATTCACCTTTATAAGCTATAGCAACTTGATCATGAAAGTTGTCATGATAAGGATGAATAGAAGATGTAAGTAAAATGGTTACTACACTAAAAGATTACTACATAATGGATTTTGGAAAGAACACCAAACATTTGATGATGGTGATCCACTTCAAAGTGCAAGTCCAAAGGTATTGTTATTTGACTATACACACTTTGTACTATGTGTCATGTGAATGACACCACTACTGATGTTGATAGATTCTTTTAAAAGAAAAGGAAATGTTGGAAGAGAATCTATAAAATATTTGGTAGAAAAGAAAAGATTGGAGATGTCCAACTTAGGCATATAGAAGATATACATGTTATGGTTGTATTCCTTGCTTGTTAAACAATGTTGTTCGTAGGTACTGGATACCGAATTGGTTGGTATGAAAGTGTCATATAGGACAACACAATTCATGAACTTCAATGACCTAAGTAACTAGCAAGAGAAAATGTGATGATGTTCATCGAAAACAAACAAAGGGTTGTTGTGTTGCTCGTTAACATCAAAGCTTGCCTTCAAGATTTGTTTCAATAATTGTTATTTTGATCAGGTATTATGACGACAAAAGGTTGTTCAAATAATTAACCGTATTCCATAATAGATGGATAATATACAAGTCTGGTAGGAGAAATAACGACCATAAAACTAATGCTAAAATGTCGCAAGACAAATGATTGAAAGATCACTTGCGAAGTGACATCGCCGTTTAAATTATATTGAAAGGATATATGAAGAAACTCCATGTTGATGGATTTTTGGAGTCTTTGATTTGGATCCAATGACGCTTGTGATACTTTCCTGGAGATAATTAAAACTCCGTTCGTAGGCCAAAAGAGGAACGGACGACTAACTGATTGGAATTTGTACATATTGATGTATATAGTCCATTATGTGTAGTCGTGGGCGATGGATTTCAACTTCATATGTTTTCTCCGAAGATTTGAGTGAGTATATCTATATACTTACTCAATAAGGAAGAAGTATGAAACATTTGAAAAATGTTCAAAGACTTTCAAGATGAAGTGGAAAATCATTGCAACAAGAAAATAAAAGAGTTTATGATTGGATCATAAAGAAAGATGTTTGAGTTACAAGTTTAGCAAAACACCTAAGATTTGAGGAATCATTTCATGGATTTGCATTTCCCAAAACACCATAGGAGTATGGAGTGTTCAAGATATGTAATGAAACCTTGTTTGACATGGTAAGATCAAAGGTGTCATTTATAAAACTACCATTATATATTAAAGATTAAAGCTTTAGTGACTAGCGCTTTTACACTAAAAAGAGATCCATCGTGATCCGTTGAAATGACACCATATAAGTCATGGTTTGGGATAAAACCCGAATTGTCTTTTCTTAAATTTTGGTATGCTGTGCATAAGTAAAATGTTTACAACCAAAGTCGGATAAGCACGTCTTTGTAGGTTATTCCAAAGAATTTGTTGGGAATTTCTCCATAACGCCGAGGACAAAAGAGTTTGTCGCTTGGAACGTCAAGTTTCTTGAGAAGGAATTATTCGTGAAAAGTTAAGTGGGAGGACAATAGAACTTTGATAAGGTTGTTGAACCTTAGCTATATGTGCTAAGTAGCACAGCGCCGGAAAGTGTCTAGGTGGCGGCCACAATGCTCATGGCTCTCGTGATTACAAAAGGTGTGATCTCGGAGATTAGAGTTCCTATAGAACCGTGTGGGTCGGTAAGAATCAAATAGTAAGATTTGATAAGCAAGTCGTTATTTTTTTGACAATGATGAACCGACTACATGCAAAGAAGCGATGATGGGCCCTGACTCCATAAAATGACTAGAAGTCAAGGAATCCGTGATAGTATCCATACACGAGAAATCAAGTTTCTGAACTTAGAAGACCCTCCGGAAAGGCGTGAAGCCTATCGGTCGTGTTTGGATCTATAAAGAAATAGACATGGATGTTTCAAATCTATGAAATAGTCGACATGTCGGAAAGAGTTTACGACAATGTTCAAGGAATTGACTATGATAAGATTTGATCTTCATAGCAATATTTAGTCTGGACGGATTAATGTAGCAACCACTAAATATATTTTGGTATATGGTAGTTGAACAAACAAAACAAGTTCTTCTAATAGAATGGTTACCTAGGACGTGTACATGACACGATCCAAAGGGTTTTGTTAA
>CAJUXJ010000066.1:0-27022 GCA_910589775.1 Avena eriantha
TGCAATGACCACTGGTGGATCCATGTGGGGTTTGTTGGAAAGAACACACATGCAATGACTCTAGTGGTTGATACCTGTTTTTGTGTGGAAATAACACATATGCATGACTCTAGTGTTGATCCATGTGTGGTTTGTGGAAAGAACACACATGCAATGCCCACTGGTGGATCCATTGTGTTTGTGGAAAAGAACACACATGCAATGACTGTCGTGGTTGACTACCATGTTTGTTTGTGGAACATAATTCCACATGCACTGACTCTACGTGGTTAATCCCTCTGTGTGGCTTGTGGAAACCAAACAACACCGGCAATGACTCTATTGCTGGTTGTGGTTTTAGTATACAGAACAAACATGCAATGACTCTAAGGTTGTTGATACATGTGTGTTTGTGCGAAGACCACACATGCCATGACTCTAGTGGTTTGATCCATGTTGTGGTTTGTGAAAGAACACAAATGCCAATGACCACTGGTGGATCATGTGTGGTTTGTGGAAAAGAACACACATGCACTGACTCTAGTGGTTGATCCATGTGTGGTTTGTGGAAATAACACACATCCAATGACTCTATGTGTTGATCGATGTGTGGTTTGTGAAAAGAACACACATGCAATGACTCTAGTGGTGGATCCATGTGTGGTTTGTGAAATAACACACATGCAATGACTCTAGTGTTGGTTTTAGTATAAGAACACACATGCAATGACTCTAGTGGTTGATCCATGTGTGGTTTGTGGAAATAACACATATGCAATGACTCTAGTGGTTGATCCATGTGTGGTTTGTGGAAATAACACCACATGCAATGACTCTAATGGGTCCACATGTGTGGTTTGTGGATAGACCACCCATGCAATGACCACTGGTTGATCCATGTGTGGTTTGTGGAAAGAACACACATGCAATGAGTCTAGTGGATCCATGTGTGGTTTGTGGAAAAGAACACACATGCAATGACTCTAGTGCTGGTTTGTGGTTTTAGTATAAGAACAAACATGCAATGACTCTAGTGGTTGATCCATGTTGGTTTGTGGAAAGAACCCACATGCAATGACTAGTGGGTTGATCCATATGTGGTTTGTGGAAAGAAACACACATGCAAGACCACTGGTGGATCCATGTGTGGTTTGTTGGAAAGAACACACATGCAATGACTCTAGTGGTTGATCCATGTTTGTTTGTGGAAATAACAGACATGCAATGACTCTAGTGGTTGATCCATGTGTGATTGTGGAAAGAACACACATGGAATGACCACTAGGTGATCCATGTGTGGTTTGTGGAAAAGAACACACATGCAATGAGTCTAGTGGATCCATGTGTGGTTTGTGGAAAGAACACACATGCAATGACTCTAGTGGTTGATCCATGTGTGGTTTGTGGAAAATAACACACATGCAATGACTCTAGTGGTTATCCATGTGTGGTTTGTGAAAAGAACACACATGCAATGACTCTAGTGCTGGTTTGTGGTTTTAGTATAAGAACACACATCCAATTACTCTAGTGGTTGATCCATGTGTGGTTTGTGGAAAAGAACACACATGCAATGACTCTAGTGCTGGTTTGTGGTTTAGTATAAGAACAAACATGCAATGACTCTAGTGGTTGATCCATGTGTGGTTTGTGGAAAGAACACACATGCAATGACTAGTGGTTGATCCATATGTGGTTTGTGGAAAGAACACACATGCAATGACCACTGGTGGATCCATGTGGGGTTTGTTGGAAAGAACCCACATGCAATGACTCTAGTGGTTGATACATGTTTGTTTGTGGAAATAACACATATGCAATGACCTCTAGTGGTTGATCCATGTGTGGTTTGTGGAAAGAACCACATGCAATGACCACTGGTGGATCCATGTGTGGTTTGTGGAAAAGAACACACATGCAATGACTCTAGTGGTTGATCCATGTTTGTTTGTGGAAATAATACACATGTAATGACTCTAGTGGTTGATCCTTGTGTGGTTTGTGGAAAAAAAACACCTACAATGACCCTAGTGCTGGTTTGTGGTTTTAGTATAAGAACAAACATGCAATGACTCTAGTGGTTGATACATGTGTGGTTTGTGGAAAGAGCACAAATGCAATGACTCTAGAGGCTGATCCATGTGTGGTTTGTGGAAAGAACACACATGCAATGACCACTGGTGATGCATGTGTGGTTTGTGGAAAAGAACACACATGCAATGACTCTAGTGGTTGATCCATGTTTGTTTGTTCGAAATAACACACATGCAATGACTCTAGTCGTTGATCCATGTGTGGTTTTTGGAAAGAACACACATGCAATGACTCTAGTGGTTGATCCATGTGGGTTTTGTGGAAAGAACACACATGCAATGACTCTAGTGGTTGATCCATGTGTGGTTTGTGGAAAGAACACACATGCAATGACCACTGGTGGATCCATGTGTTGTTTGTGGAAAGAACACACATGCAATGACTCTAGTGGTTGATCCATGTGTGGTTTATGGAAAAGAACACACATGCAATGATTCTAGTGGTTGATCCATGTGTGGTTTGTGGAAATAACACACATGCAATGACTCTAGTGGTTGATCCATGTGTGGTTTGTGAAAAGAACACACATGCAATGACTCTACTGGTGGATCCATGTGTGGTTTGTGAAAATAACACACATGCAATGACTCTAGTGTTGGTTTTAGTATAAGAACACACATGCAATGACTCTAGTGGTTGATCCATGTGTGGTTTGTGGAAATAACACATATGCAATGACTCTAGTGGTTGATCCATGTGTGGTTTGTGGAAAAAACACACATGCAATGACTCTAATGGGTCCATAGGTGTGGTTTGTGGAAAGAACACCCATGCAATGACCACTGGTTGATCCATGTGTGGTTTGTGGAAAAGAGCACACATGCAGTGAGTCTAGTGGATCCAAGTGTGGTTTGTGGAAAAGAACACACATGCAATGACTCTAGTGCTGGTTTGTGGTTTTAGTATAAGAACAAACATGCAATGACTCTAGTGGTTGATCCATGTATGGTTTGTGGAAAGAACACACATGCAATGACTAGTGGTTGATCCATATGTGGTTTGTGGAAAGAACACACATGCAATGACCACTGGTGGATCCGATGTGTGGTTTGTTGGAAAGAACACACATGCAATGACTCTAGTGGTTGATCCATGTTTGTTTGTGGAAATAACACACATGCAATGACTCTAGTGGTTGATCCATGTGTGGTTTGTGGAAAGAACACACATGGAATGACCACTGGTGGATCCATGTGTGGTTTATGGAAAAGAACACACATGTAATGACTCTAGTGGTTGATCCATGTTTGTTTGTGGAAATAACACACATGCAATGACCACTAGTGGATCGATGTGTGGTTTGTGGAAAAGAACACACATGCAATGACTCTAGTGCTGGTTTGTGGTTTTAGTAGATGAACAAACATGCAATGACTCTAGTGGTTGATCCTTGTTTGTTTGTGGAAATAACACACATGCAATGACTCTAGTGGTTAATCCATGTGTGGTTTGTGGAAAGAACACACATGCAATGACCACTGGTGGATCCATGTGTGGTTTGTGGAAAGAACACACCATGCAATGACTCTAGTGCTGGTTTGTGGTTTTAGTATAAGAACAAACCTGCAATGACTCTAGTGGTTGATACATGTGTGGTTTGTGGAAAGAACACACATGCAATGACACATGGTTGGATCCATGTGTGTTATGTGGAAAAGAACACACATGCAATGACTCTAGTGGTTGATCCATGTTTGTGTGTCGAAATAACACACATGCAATGACTCTAGTGGTTGATCCATGTGTGGTTTGTGGAAAGAACACACATGCAAGTGACTCTAGTGGTTGATCCATGTGGGTTTTGTGGAAAGAACACACATGCAATGATTCTAGTGGTTGATCCATGTGTGGTTTGTGGAAAGAACACACATGCAATGACCACTGGTGGATCCATGTGTTGTTTGTGGAAAAGAACACACATGCAATGACTCTAGTGGTTGATCCATGTGTGGTTTGTGGAAAAGAACACACGTGCAATGACTCTAGTGGTTGATCCATGTGTGGTTTGTGGAAATAACACACATGCAATGACTCTAGTGGTTGATCCATGTCTGGTTTGTGAAAAGAACACACATGCAATGACTCTACTGGTGGATCCATGTGTGCTTAGTGAAAATAACACACATGCAATGACTCTAGTGTTGGTTTTAGTATAAGAACACACATGCAATGACTCTAGTGGTTGATCCATGTGTGGTTTGTGGAAATAACACATATGCAATGACTCTAGTGGTTGATCCATGTGTGGTTTGTGGAAAAACACACATGCAATGACTCTAATGGGTCCACAGGTGTGGTTTGTGGAAAGAAGACCCATGCAATGACCAGTGGTTGATCCATGTGTGGTTTGTGGAAAAGAGCACACATGCAATGAGTTTAGTGGATCCATGTGTGGTTTGTGGAAAAGAACACATATGCAATGACTCTAGTGCTGGTTTGTGGTTTTAGTATAAGAACAAACCTGCAATGACTCTAGTGGTTGATACATGTGTGCTTTGTGGAAAGAACGCAGATGCAATGACTCTAGAGGTTGATCCATGTGTGGTTTGTGGAAAGAACACACATGCAATGACCACTGGTGGATCCATGTGTGTTTCGTGGAAAAGAAAACACATGCAATGACTCTAGTGGTTGATCCATGTTTGTGTGTCGAAATAACACACATGCAATGACTCTAGTGGTTGATCCATGTGTGGTTTGTGCAAAGAACACACATGCAATGACTCTAGTGGTTGATCCATGTGGGTTTTGTGGAAAGAACACACATGCAATGACTCTAGTGGTTGATCCATGTGTGGTTTGTGGAAAGAACACACATGCAATGACCACTGGTGGATCCATGTGTTGTTTGTGGAAAAGAACACACATGCAATGACTCTAGTGGTTGATCCATGTGTGGTTTGTGGAAAAGAACACACATGCAATGACTCTAGTGGTTGATCCATGTGTGGTTTGTGGAAATAACACACATGCAATGACTCTATGGGTCCACAGGTGTGGTTTGTGGAAAGAACACCCATGCAATGACCAGTGGTTGATCCATGTGTGGTTTGTGGAAAAGAGCACACATGCAATGAGTTTAGTGGATCCAAGTGTGGTTTGTGGAAAAGAACACATATGCAATGACTCTAGTGCTGGTTTGTGGTTTTAGTATAAGAACAAACCTGCAATGACTCTAGTGGTTGATACATGTGTGGTTTGTGGAAAGAACGCAGATGCAATGACTCTAGAGGTTGATCCATGTGTGGTTTGTGGAAAGAACACACATGCAATGACCACTGGTGGATCCATGTGTGTTTCGTGGAAAAGAAAACACATGCAATGACTCTAGTGGTTGATCCATGTTTGTGTGTCGAAATAACACACATGCAATGACTCTAGTGGTTGATCCATGTGTGGTTTGTGCAAAGAACACACATGCAATGACTCTAGTGGTTGATTCATGTGGGTTTTGTGGAAAGAACACACATGCAATGACTCTAGTGGTTGATCCATGTGTGGTTTGTGGAAAGAACACACATGCAATGACCACTGGTGGATCCATGTGTTGTTTGTGGAAAAGAACACACATGCAATGACTCTAGTGGTTGATCCATGTGTGGTTTGTGGAAAAGAACACACATGCAATGACTCTAGTGGTTGATCCATGTGTGGTTTGTGGAAATAACACACATGCAATGACTCTAGTGGTTGATCCATGTGTGGTTTGTGAAAAGAACACACATGCAATGACTCTACTGGTGGATCCATGTGTGGTTTGTGAAAATAACACACATGCAATGACTCTAGTGTTGGTTTTAGTATAAGAACACACATGCAATGACTCTAGTGGTTGATCCATGTGTGGTTTGTGGAAATAACACATATGCAATGACTCTAGTGGTTGATCCATGTGTGGTTTGTGGAAAAAACACACATGCAATGGCTCTAATAGGTCCACAGGTGTGGTTTGTGGAAAGAACACCCATGCAATGACCACTGGTTGATCCATGTGTGGTTTGTGGAAAAGAACAGACATGCAATGAGTCTAGTGGATCCAAGTGTGGTTTGTGGAAAAGAACACACATGCAATGACCACTGGTGGATCCATGTGTGGTTTGTTGGAAAGAACACACATGCAATGACTCTAGTGGTTGATCCATGTTTGTTTGTGGAAATAACACACATGCAATGACTCTAGTGGTTGATCCATGTGTGGTTTGTGGAAAGAACACACATGGAATGACCACTAGTGGATCCATGTGTGGTTTATGGAAAAGAACACACATGTAATGACTCTAGTGGTTGATCCATGTTTGTTTGTGGAAATAACACACATGCAATGACCACTAGTGTGGTTTGTGGAAAAGAACACACATGCAATGACTCTAGTGCTGGTTTGTGGCTTTAGTATATGAACAAACATGCAATGACTCTAGTGGTTGATCCTTGTTTGTTTGTGGAAATAACACACATGCAATGACTCTAGTGGTTAATCCATGTGTGGTTTGTGGAAAGAACACACATGCAATGACCACTGGTGGATCCATGTGTGGTTTGTGGAAAAGAACACACATGCAATGACTCTAGTGCTGGTTTGTGGTTTTAGTATAAGAACAAACCTGCAATGACTCTAGTGGTTGATACATGTGTGGTTTGTGGAAAGAACACAGATGCAATGACTCTAGAGGTTGATCCATGTGTGGTTTGTGGAAAGAACACACATGCAATGACTCTAATGGGTCCACATGTGTGGTTTGTGGATAGACCACCCATGCAATGACCACTGGTTGATCCATGTGTGGTTTGTGGAAAAGAACACACATGCAATGAGTCTAGTGGATCCATGTGTGGTTTGTGGAAAAGAACACACATGCAATGACTCTAGTGCTGGTTTGTGGTTTTAGTATAAGAACAAACATGCAATGACTCTAGTGGTTGATCCATGTATGGTTTGTGGAAAGAACCCACATGCAATGACTAGTGGTTGATCCATATGTGGTTTGTGGAAAGAACACACATGCAAAGCCCACTGGTGGATCCATGTGTGGTTTGTTGGAAAGAACACACATGCAATGACTCTAGTGGTTGATCCATGTTTGTTTGTGGAAATAACAGACATGCAATGACTCTAGTGGTTGATCCATGTGTGATTGTGGAAAGAACACACATGGAATGACCACTAGTTGATCCATGTGTGGTTTGTGGAAAAGAACACACATGCAATGAGTCTAGTGGATCCATGTGTGGTTTGTGGAAAAGAACACACATGCAATGACTCTAGTGGTTGATCCATGTGTGGTTTGTGGAAATAACACACATGCAATGACTCTAGTGGTTTATCCATGTGTGGTTTGTGAAAAGAACACACATGCAATGACTCTAGTGCTGGTTTGTGGTTTTAGTATAAGAACACACATCCAATTACTCTAGTGGTTGATCCATGTGTGGTTTGTGGAAAAGAACACACATGCAATGACTCTAGTGCTGGTTTGTGGTTTTAGTATAAGAACAAACATGCAATGACTCTAGTGGTTGATCCATGTGTGGTTTGTGGAAAGAACACACATGCAATGACTAGTGGTTGATCCATATGTGGTTTGTGGAAAGAACACACATGCAATGACCACTGGTGGATCCATGTGGGGTTTGTTGGAAAGAACCCACATGCAATGACTCTAGTGGTTGATACATGTTTGTTTGTGGAAATAACACATATGCAATGACTCTAGTGGTTGATCCATGTGTGGTTTGTGGAAAGAACCACATGCAATGACCACTGGTGGATCCATGTGTGGTTTGTGGAAAAGAACACACATGCAATGACTCTAGTGGTTGATCCATGTTTGTTTGTGGAAATAATACACATGTAATGACTCTAGTGGTTGATCCTTGTGTGGTTTGTGGAAAAAAACACCTACAATGACCCTAGTGCTGGTTTGTGGTTTTAGTATAAGAACAAACATGCAATGACTCTAGTGGTTGATACATGTGTGGTTTGTGGAAAGAGCACAAATGCAATGACTCTAGAGGCTGATCCATGTGTGGTTTGTGGAAAGAACACACATGCAATGACCACTGGTGGATGCATGTGTGGTTTGTGGAAAAGAACACACATGCAATGACTCTAGTGGTTGATCCATGTTTGTTTGTCGAAATAACACACATGCAATGACTCTAGTCGTTGATCCATGTGTGGTTTTTGGAAAGAACACACATGCAATGACTCTAGTGGTTGATCCATGTAGGTTTTGTGGAAAGAACACACATGCAATGACTCTAGTGGTTGATCCATGTGTGGTTTGTGGAAAGAACACACATGCAATGACCACTGGTGGATCCATGTGTTGTTTGTGGAAAAGAACACACATGCAATGACTCTAGTGGTTGATCCATGTGTGGTTTATGGAAAAGAACACACATGCAATGATTCTAGTGGTTGATCCATGTGTGGTTTGTGGAAATAACACACATGCAATGACTCTAGTGGTTGATCCATGTGTGGTTTGTGAAAAGAACACACATGCAATGACTCTACTGGTGGATCCATGTGTGGTTTGTGAAAATAACACACATGCAATGACTCTAGTGTTGGTTTTAGTATAAGAACACACATGCAATGACTCTAGTGGTTGATCCATGTGTGGTTTGTGGAAATAACACATATGCAATGACTCTAGTGGTTGATCCATGTGTGGTTTGTGGAAAAAACACACATGCAATGACTCTAATGGGTCCATAGGTGTGGTTTGTGGAAAGAACACCCATGCAATGACCACTGGTTGATCCATGTGTGGTTTGTGGAAAAGAGCACACATGCAGTGAGTCTAGTGGATCCAAGTGTGGTTTGTGGAAAAGAACACACATGCAATGACTCTAGTGCTGGTTTGTGGTTTTAGTATAAGAACAAACATGCAATGACTCTAGTGGTTGATCCATGTATGGTTTGTGGAAAGAACACACATGCAATGACTAGTGGTTGATCCATATGTGGTTTGTGGAAAGAACACACATGCAATGACCACTGGTGGATCCAGTGTGTGGTTTGTTGGAAAGAACACACATGCAATGACTCTAGTGGTTGATCCATGTTTGTTTGTGGAAATAACACACATGCAATGACTCTAGTGGTTGATCCATGTGTGGTTTGTGGAAAGAACACACATGGAATGACCACTGGTGGATCCATGTGTGGTTTATGGAAAAGAACACACATGTAATGACTCTAGTGGTTGATCCATGTTTGTTTGTGGAAATAACACACATGCAATGACCACTAGTGGATCGATGTGTGGTTTGTGGAAAAGAACACACATGCAATGACTCTAGTGCTGGTTTGTGGTTTTAGTAGATGAACAAACATGCAATGACTCTAGTGGTTGATCCTTGTTTGTTTGTGGAAATAACACACATGCAATGACTCTAGTGGTTAATCCATGTCGGGTTTGTGGAAAGAACACACATGCAATGACCACTGGTGGATCCATGTGTGGTTTGTGGAAAAGAACACATATGCAATGACTCTAGTGCTGGTTTGTGGTTTTAGTATAAGAACAAACCTGCAATGACTCTAGTGGTTGATACATGTGTGGTTTGTGGAAAGAACACAGATGCAATGACTCTAGAGGTTGATCCATGTGTGGTTTGTGGAAAGAACACACATGCAATGACCACTGGTGGATCCATGTGTGTTTTGTGGAAAAGAACACACATGCAATGACTCTAGTGGTTGATCCATGTTTGTGTGTCGAAATAACACACATGCAATGACTCTAGTGGTTGATCCATGTGTGGTTTGTGGAAAGAACACACATGCAATGACTCTAGTGGTTGATCCATGTGGGTTTTGTGGAAAGAACACACATGCAATGACTCTAGTGGTTGATCCATGTGTGGTTTGTGGAAAGAACACACATGCAATGACCACTGGTGGATCCATGTGTTGTTTGTGGAAAAGAACACACATGCAATGACTCTAGTGGTTGATCCATGTGTGGTTTGTGGAAAAGAACACACATGCAATGACTCTAGTGGTTGATCCATGTGTGGTTTGTGGAAATAACACACATGCAATGACTCTAGTGGTTGATCCATGTCTGGTTTGTGAAAAGAACACACATGCAATGACTCTACTGGTGGATCCATGTGTGCTTTGTGAAAATAACACACATGCAATGACTCTAGTGTTGGTTTTAGTATAAGAACACACATGCAATGACTCTAGTGGTTGATCCATGTGTGGTTTGTGGAAATAACACATATGCAATGACTCTAGTGGTTGATCCATGTGTGGTTTGTGGAAAAAACACACATGCAATGACTCTAATGGGTCCACAGGTGTGGTTTGTGGAAAGAACACCCATGCAATGACCAGTGGTTGATCCATGTGTGGTTTGTGGAAAAGAGCACACATGCAATGAGTTTAGTGGATCCATGTGTGGTTTGTGGAAAAGAACACATATGCAATGACTCTAGTGCTGGTTTGTGGTTTTAGTATAAGAACAAACCTGCAATGACTCTAGTGGTTGATACATGTGTGGTTTGTGGAAAGAACGCAGATGCAATGACTCTAGAGGTTGATCCATGTGTGGTTTGTGGAAAGAACACACATGCAATGACCACTGGTGGATCCATGTGTGTTTCGTGGAAAAGAAAACACATGCAATGACTCTAGTGGTTGATCCATGTTTGTGTGTCGAAATAACACACATGCAATGACTCTAGTGGTTGATCCATGTGTGGTTTGTGCAAAGAACACACATGCAATGACTCTAGTGGTTGATCCATGTGGGTTTTGTGGAAAGAACACACATGCAATGACTCTAGTGGTTGATCCATGTGTGGTTTGTGGAAAGAACACACATGCAATGACCACTGGTGGATCCATGTGTTGTTTGTTGAAAAGAACACACATGCAATGACTCTAGTGGTTGATCCATGTGTGGTTTGTGGAAAAGAACACACATGCAATGACTCTAGTGGTTGATCCATGTGTGGTTTGTGGAAATAACACACATGCAATGACTCTAATGGGTCCACAGGTGTGGTTTGTGGAAAGAACACCCATGCAATGACCAGTGGTTGATCCATGTGTGGTTTGTGGAAAAGAGCACACATGCAATGAGTTTAGTGGATCCATGTGTGGTTTGTGGAAAAGAACACATATGCAATGACTCTAGTGCTGGTTTGTGGTTTTAGTATAAGAACAAACCTGCAATGACTCTAGTGGTTGATACATGTGTGGTTTGTGGAAAGAACGCAGATGCAATGACTCTAGAGGTTGATCCATGTGTGGTTTGTGGAAAGAACACACATGCAATGACCACTGGTGGATCCATGTGTGTTTCGTGGAAAAGAAAACACATGCAATGACTCTAGTGGTTGATCCATGTTTGTGTGTCGAAATAACACACATGCAATGACTCTAGTGGTTGATCCATGTGTGGTTTGTGCAAAGAACACACATGCAATGACTCTAGTGGTTGATTCATGTGGGTTTTGTGGAAAGAACACACATGCAATGACTCTAGTGGTTGATCCATGTGTGGTTTGTGGAAAGAACACACATGCAATGACCACTGGTGGATCCATGTGTTGTTTGTGGAAAAGAACACACATGCAATGACTCTAGTGGTTGATCCATGTGTGGTTTGTGGAAAAGAACACACATGCAATGACTCTAGTGGTTGATCCATGTGTGGTTTGTGGAAATAACACACATGCAATGACTCTAGTGGTTGATCCATGTGTGGTTTGTGAAAAGAACACACATGCAATGACTCTACTGGTGGATCCATGTGTGGTTTGTGAAAATAACACACATGCAATGACTCTAGTGTTGGCTTTAGTATAAGAACACACATGCAATGACTCTAGTGGTTGATCCATGTGTGGTTTGTGGAAATAACACATATGCAATGACTCTAGTGGTTGATCCATGTGTGGTTTGTGGAAAAAACACACATGCAATGGCTCTAATAGGTCCACAGGTGTGGTTTGTGGAAAGAACACCCATGCAATGACCACTGGTTGATCCATGTGTGGTTTGTGGAAAAGAACACACATGCAATGAGTCTAGTGGATCCAAGTGTGGTTTGTGGAAAAGAACACACATGCAATGACCACTGGTGGATCCATGTGTGGTTTGTTGGAAAGAACACACATGCAATGACTCTAGTGGTTGATCCATGTTTGTTTGTGGAAATAACACACATGCAATGACTCTAGTGGTTGATCCATGTGTGGTTTGTGGAAAGAACACACATGGAATGACCACTGGTGGATCCATGTGTGGTTTATGGAAAAGAACACACATGTAATGACTCTAGTGGTTGATCCATGTTTGTTTGTGGAAATAACACACATGCAATGACCACTAGTGTGGTTTGTGGAAAAGAACACACATGCAATGACTCTAGTGCTGGTTTGTGGCTTTAGTATATGAACAAACATGCAATGACTCTAGTGGTTGATCCTTGTTTGTTTGTGGAAATAACACACATGCAATGACTCTAGTGGTTAATCCATGTGTGGTTTGTGGAAAGAACACACATGCAATGACCACTGGTGGATCCATGTGTGGTTTGTGGAAAAGAACACACATGCAATGACTCTAGTGCTGGTTTGTGGTTTTAGTATAAGAACAAACCTGCAATGACTCTAGTGGTTGATACATGTGTGGTTTGTGGAAAGAACACAGATGCAATGACTCTAGAGGTTGATCCATGTGTGGTTTGTGGAAAGAACACACATGCAATGACTCTAATGGGTCCACATGTGTGGTTTGTGGATAGACCACCCATGCAATGACCACTGGTTGATCCATGTGTGGTTTGTGGAAAAGAACACACATGCAATGAGTCTAGTGGATCCATGTGTGGTTTGTGGAAAAGAACACACATGCAATGACTCTAGTGCTGGTTTGTGGTTTTAGTATAAGAACAAACATGCAATGACTCTAGTGGTTGATCCATGTATGGTTTGTGGAAAGAACCCACATGCAATGACTAGTGGTTGATCCATATGTGGTTTGTGGAAAGAACACACATGCAAAGCCCACTGGTGGATCCATGTGTGGTTTGTTGGAAAGAACACACATGCAATGACTCTAGTGGTTGATCCATGTTTGTTTGTGGAAATAACAGACATGCAATGACTCTAGTGGTTGATCCATGTGTGATTGTGGAAAGAACACACATGGAATGACCACTAGTTGATCCATGTGTGGTTTGTGGAAAAGAACACACATGCAATGAGTCTAGTGGATCCATGTGTGGTTTGTGGAAAAGAACACACATGCAATGACTCTAGTGGTTGATCCATGTGTGGTTTGTGGAAATAACACACATGCAATGACTCTAGTGGTTTATCCATGTGTGGTTTGTGAAAAGAACACACATGCAATGACTCTAGTGCTGGTTTGTGGTTTTAGTATAAGAACACACATCCAATTACTCTAGTGGTTGATCCATGTGTGGTTTGTGGAAAAGAACACACATGCAATGACTCTAGTGCTGGTTTGTGGTTTTAGTATAAGAACAAACATGCAATGACTCTAGTGGTTGATCCATGTGTGGTTTGTGGAAAGAACACACATGCAATGACTAGTGGTTGATCCATATGTGGTTTGTGGAAAGAACACACATGCAATGACCACTGGTGGATCCATGTGGGGTTTGTTGGAAAGAACCCACATGCAATGACTCTAGTGGTTGATACATGTTTGTTTGTGGAAATAACACATATGCAATGACTCTAGTGGTTGATCCATGTGTGGTTTGTGGAAAGAACCACATGCAATGACCACTGGTGGATCCATGTGTGGTTTGTGGAAAAGAACACACATGCAATGACTCTAGTGGTTGATCCATGTTTGTTTGTGGAAATAATACACATGTAATGACTCTAGTGGTTGATCCTTGTGTGGTTTGTGGAAAAAAACACCTACAATGACCCTAGTGCTGGTTTGTGGTTTTAGTATAAGAACAAACATGCAATGACTCTAGTGGTTGATACATGTGTGGTTTGTGGAAAGAGCACAAATGCAATGACTCTAGAGGCTGATCCATGTGTGGTTTGTGGAAAGAACACACATGCAATGACCACTGGTGGATGCATGTGTGGTTTGTGGAAAAGAACACACATGCAATGACTCTAGTGGTTGATCCATGTTTGTTTGTCGAAATAACACACATGCAATGACTCTAGTCGTTGATCCATGTGTGGTTTGTGGAAAGAACACACATGCAATGACTCTAGTGGTTGATCCATGTGGGTTTTGTGGAAAGAACACACATGCAATGACTCTAGTGGTTGATCCATGTGTGGTTTGTGGAAAGAACACACATGCAATGACCACTGGTGGATCCATGTGTTGTTTGTGGAAAAGAACACACATGCAATGACTCTAGTGGTTGATCCATGTGTGGTTTATGGAAAAGAACACACATGCAATGATTCTAGTGGTTGATCCATGTGTGGTTTGTGGAAATAACACACATGCAATGACTCTAGTGGTTGATCCATGTGTGGTTTGTGAAAAGAACACACATGCAATGACTCTACTGGTGGATCCATGTGTGGTTTGTGAAAATAACACACATGCAATGACTCTAGTGTTGGTTTTAGTATAAGAACACACATGCAATGACTCTAGTGGTTGATCCATGTGTGGTTTGTGTAAATAACACATATGCAATGACTCTAGTGGTTGATCCATGTGTGGTTTGTGGAAAAAACACACATGCAATGACTCTAATGGGTCCATAGGTGTGGTTTGTGGAAAGAACACCCATGCAATGACCACTGGTTGATCCATGTGTGGTTTGTGGAAAAGAGCACACATGTAGTGAGTCTAGTGGATCCAAGTGTGGTTTGTGGAAAAGAACACACATGCAATGACTCTAGTGCTGGTTTGTGGTTTTAGTATAAGAACAAACATGCAATAACTCTAGTGGTTGATCCATGTATGGTTTGTGGAAAGAACACACATGCAATGACTAGTGGTTGATCCATATGTGGTTTGTGGAAAGAACACACATGCAATGACCACTGGTGGATCCAGTGTGTGGTTTGTTGGAAAGAACACACATGCAATGACTCTAGTGGTTGATCCATGTTTGTTTGTGGAAATAACACACATGCAATGACTCTAGTGGTTGATCCATGTGTGGTTTGTGGAAAGAACACACATGGAATGACCACTGGTGGATCCATGTGTGGTTTATGGAAAAGAACACACATGTAATGACTCTAGTGGTTGATCCATGTTTGTTTGTGGAAATAACACACATGCAATGACCACTAGTGGATCGACGTGTGGTTTGTGGAAAAGAACACACATGCAATGACTCTAGTGCTGGATTGTGGTTTTAGTAGATGAACAAACATGCAATGACTCTAGTGGTTGATCCTTGTTTGTTTGCGGAAATAACACACATGCAATGACTCTAGTGGTTAATCCATGTCGGGTTTGTGGAAAGAACACACATGCAATGACCACTGGTGGATCCATGTGTGGTTTGTGGAAAAGAACACACATGCAATGACTCTAGTGCTGGTTTGTGGTTTTAGTATAAGAACAAACCTGCAATGACTCTAGTGGTTGATACATGTGTGGTTTGTGGAAAGAACACACATGCAATGACCACTGGTGGATCCATGTGTGTTATGTGGAAAAGAACACACATGCAATGACTCTAGTGGCTGATCCATGTTTGTGTGTCGAAATAACACACATGCAATGACTCTAGTGGTTGATCCATGTGTGGTTTGTGGAAAGAACACACATGCAGTGACTCTAGTGGTTGATCCATGTGGGTTTTGTGGAAAGAACACACATGCAATGATTCTAGTGGTTGATCCATGTGTGGTTTGTGGAAAGAACACACATGCAATGACCACTGGTAGATCCATGTGTTGTTTGTGGAAAAGAACACACATGCAATGACTCTAGTGGTTGATCCATGTTTGTGTGTCGAAATAACACACATGCAATGACTCTAGTGGTTGATCCATGTGTGGTTTGTGGAAAGAACACACATGCAGTGACTCTAGTGGTTGATCCATGTGGGTTTTGTGGAAAGAACACACATGCAATGATTCTAGTGGTTGATCCATGTGTGGTTTGTGGAAAGAACACACATGCAATGACCACTGGTAGATCCATGTGTTGTTTGTGGAAAAGAACACACATGCAATGACTCTAGTGGTTGATCCATGTGTGGTTTGTGGAAAAGAACACACATGCAATGACTCTAGTGGTTGATCCATGTGTGGTTTGTGGAAATAACACACATGCAATGACTCTAGTGGTTGATCCATGTCTGGTTTGTGAAAAGAACACACATGCAATGACTCTACTGGTGGATCCATGTGTGCTTTGTGAAAATAACACACATGCAATGACTCTAGTGTTGGTTTTAGTATAAGAACACACATGCAATGACTCTAGTGGTTGATCCATGTGTGGTTTGTGGAAATAACACATATGCAATGACTCTAGTGGTTGATCCATGTGTGGTTTGTGGAAAAACACACATGCAATGACTCTAATGGGTCCACAGGTGTGGTTTGTGGAAAGAACACCCATGCAATGACCAGTGGTTGATCCATGTGTGGTTTGTGGAAAAGAGCACACATGCAATGAGTTTAGTGGATCCATGTGTGGTTTGTGGAAAAGAACACATATGCAATGACTCTAGTGCTGGTTTGTGGTTTTAGTATAAGAACAAACCTGCAATGACTCTAGTGGTTGATACATGTGTGGTTTGTGGAAAGAACGCAGATGCAATGACTCTAGAGGTTGATCCATGTGTGGTTTGTGGAAAGAACACACATGCAATGACCACTGGTGGATCCATGTGTGTTTTGTGGAAAAGAAAACACATGCAATGACTCTAGTGGTTGATCCATGTTTGTGTGTCGAAATAACACACATGCAATGACTCTAGTGGTTGATCCATGTGTGGTTTGTGCAAAGAACACACATGCAATGACTCTAGTGGTTGATCCATGTGGGTTTTGTGGAAAGAACACACATGCAATGACTCTAGTGGTTGATCCATGTGTGGTTTGTGGAAAGAACACACATGCAATGACCACTGGTGGATCCATGTGTTGTTTGTGGAAAAGAACACACATGCAATGACTCTAGTGGTTGATCCATGTGTGGTTTGTGGAAAAGAACACACATGCAATGACTCTAGTGGTTGATCCATGTGTGGTTTGTGGAAATAACACACATGCAATGACTCTAGTGGTTGATCCATGTGTGGTTTGTGAAAAGAACACACATGCAATGACTCTACTGGTGGATCCATGTGTGGTTTGTGAAAATAACACACATGCAATGACTCTAGTGTTGGTTTTAGTATAAGAACACACATGCAATGACTCTAGTGGTTGATCCATGTGTGGTTTGTGGAAATAACACATATGCAATGACTCTAGTGGTTGATCCATGTGTGGTTTGTGGAAAAAACACACATGCAATGACTCTAATGGGTCCACAGGTGTGGTTTGTGGAAAGAACACCCATGCAATGACCACTGGTTGATCCATGTGTGGTTTGTGGAAAAGAACACACATGCAATGAGTCTAGTGGATCCAAGTGTGGTTTGTGGAAAAGAACACACATGCAATGACCACTGGTGGATCCATGTGTGGTTTGTTGGAAAGAACACACATGCAATGACTCTAGTGGTTGATCCATGTTTGTTTGTGGAAATAACACACATGCAATGACTCTAGTGGTTGATCCATGTGTGGTCTGTGGAAAGAACACACATGGAATGACCACTGGTGGATCCATGTGTGGTTTATGGAAAAGAACACACATGTAATGACTCTAGTGGTTGATCCATGTTTGTTTGTGGAAATAACACACATGCAATGACCACTAGTGTGGTTTGTGGAAAAGAACACACATGCAATGACTCTAGTGCTGGTTTGTGGCTTTAGTATATGAACAAACATGCAATGACTCTAGTGGTTGATCCTTGTTTGTTTGTGGAAATAACACACATGCAATGACTCTAGTGGTTAATCCATGTGTGGTTTGTGGAAAGAACACACATGCAATGACCACTGGTGGATCCATGTGTGGTTTGTGGAAAAGAACACACATGCAATGACTCTAGTGCTGGTTTGTGGTTTTAGTATAAGAACAAACCTGCAATGACTCTAGTGGTTGATACATGTGTGGTTTGTGGAAAGAACACAGATGCAATGACTCTAGAGGTTGATCCATGTGTGGTTTGTGGAAAGAACACACATGCAATGACCACTGGTGGATCCATGTGTGTTATGTGGAAAAGAACACACATGCAATGACTCTAGTGGTTGATCCATGTTTGTGTGTCGAAATAACACACATGCAATGACTCTAGTGGTTGATCCATGTGTGGTTTGTGGAAAGAACACACATGCAGTGACTCTAGTTGTTGATCCATGTGGGTTTTGTGGAAAGAACACACATGCAATGACTCTAGTGGTTGATCCATGTGTGGTTTGTGGAAAGAACACAGATGCAATGACCACTGGTGGAGCCATGTGTTGTTTGTGGAAAAGAACACACATGCAATGACTCTAGTGGTTGATCCATGTGTGGTTTGTGGAAAAGAACACACATGCAATGACTCTAGTGGTTGATCCATGTGTGGTTTGTGGAAATAACACACATGCAATGACTCTAGTGGTTGATCCATGTCTGGTTTGTGAAAAGAACACACATGCAATGACTCTACTGGTGGATCCATGTGTGGTTTGTGAAAATAACGCACATGCAATGACTCTAGTGTTGGTTTTAGTATAAGAACACACATGCAATGACTCTAATGGTTCATCCATGTGTGGTTTGTGGAAATAACACACATGCAATGACCACTGGTGGATCCATGTGTGGTTTGTGGAAAAAACACACATGCAATGACTCTAATGGGTCCACAGGTGTGGTTTGTGGAAAGAACACCCATGCAATGACCACTGGTTGATCCATGTGTGGTTTGTGGAAAAGATCACACATGCAATGAGTCTAGTGGATCCAAGTGTGGTTTGTGGAAAAGAACACACATGCAATGACTCTAGTGCTGGTTTGTGGTTTTAGTATAAGAACAAACATGCAATGACTCTAGTGGTTGATCCATGTGTGGTTTGTGGAAAGAACACACATGCAATGACTAGTGGTTGATCCATATGTGGTTTGTGGAAAGAACACACATGCAATGACCACTGGTGGATCCATGTGTGGTTTGTTGGAAAGAACACACATGAAATGACTCTAGTGGTTGATCCATGTTTGTTTGTGGAAATAACACACATGCAATGACTCTAGTGGTTGATCCATGTGTGGTTTGTGGAAAGAACAAACATGGAATGACCACTGGTGGATCCATGTGTGGTTTATGGAAAAGAACACACATGTAATGACTCTAGTGGTTGATCCATGTTTGTTTGTGGAAATAACAGACATGCAATGACCACTAGTGGATCCATGTGTGGTTTGTTGAAAAGAACACACATGCAATGACTCTAGTGCTGGTTTGTGGTTTTAGTTTATGAAAAAACATGCAATGACTCTAGTGGTTGATCCTTGTTTGTTTGTGGAAATAACACACATGCAATGACTCTAGTGGTTGATCCATGTGTGGTTTGTGGAAAGAACACACATGCAATGACCACTGGTAGATCCATGTGTGGTTTCTGGAAAAGAACACATATGCAATGACTCTAGTGCTGGTTTGTGGTTTTAGTATAAGAGCAAACCTGCAATGACTCTAGTGGTTGATACATGTGTGGTTTGTGGAAAGAACACAGATGCAATGACTCTAGAGGTTGATCCATGTGTGGTTTGTGGAAAGAACACACATGCAATGACCACTGGTGGATCCATGTGCGTTTTGTGGAAAAGAACACACATGCAATGACTCTAGTGGTTGATCCATGTTTGTGTGTCGAAATAACACACATGCAATGACTCTAGTGGTTGATCCATGTGTGGTTTGTGCAAAGAACACACATGCAATGACTCTAGTGGTTGATCCATGTGGGTTTTGTGGAAAGAACACACATGCAATGACTCTAGTGGTTGATCCATGTGTGGTTTGTGGAAAGAACACACATGCAATGACCACTGGTGGATCCATGTGTTGTTTGTGGAAAAGAACACACATGCAATGACTCTAGTGGTTCATCCATGTGTGGTTTGTGGAAAAGAACACACATGCAATGACTCTAGTGGTTGATCCTGAAGGAAATATGCCCTAGAGGCAATCATAGAGATGATTGTATTTCATGTGTATCCATGAGTTATTATAATGTTCCTTGAATATCCATATACCAGGAAACTTGTATTGATTGGCAATTATGTGAATTGTTTGTGAAACTCTTTACTTGTATGGTTATCTAATAATTGTCCCTAGTCGGAGTTCATGCGAGGACACACGTGAATATTAGACTAGCACATCGATTGGTTAATGACTATGTTTCGCAAGTCATTGACATGGAGATGTCAAACCAATGATGTGGACACATGTTATGAACATGGGGTTGGACTGACCCAACATGAGACTAGCAATAATACTTGCAGCTCTCTCTACACATCGTGTACGTTTTGTCCTTAGACCTGAGATTGTCGCATGTACTTGAGATGTGGATCGACCTACTTTGGGGCTATCAAACACTACTCCGTAACTGGGTAGTTATAAAGGTAGCTTTCGGGTTTGTCCTGATACATGCTGCAAGGCATCGGTCAATCAAGATGGGATTTGCCCCTCTCTACTTGAGAGAGATATCTCTAGGCCCCTCGAGTGATCGGATCCAGAAATGCATGGCCGTGCTACATATGGTTAAGAGTTAACCTAGTAAAGGGATTCTGAATCACAGTATCGAGAAAGAGAGGTCAGCTTAGAGCTAGACCAAATATCGTGAGGCAAAGGGAAAGACATGTACTCAACCTTGTGATGGTTCGTCCGAATGATCTTTATATGCGTTTAGGAGTTGGCACGTCTTGCTAGAGGCCGCTACCAACTATTGACGGAGTAAGTGTACTCGCGTCATGTCTATACGTGTATGAACCTATAGGGTCACACACTTTAGGGGCTGGAAGCCTAATGAGGATTGGATCCGAATTAGACCAGGCTTAGGCTGCTAATGGGCTGCTAATGTAGAAGCCCACCAGGGATGCCTATATAAGAGGGAGTGAGGCGAGCTGAAAAAGAGAGAGCATTCCACCCAGCCGCCACTCCTCTTCCGCCTGTGTTGCACGCGCAGACCTAGCAGTCTGGCGTGTGATGACTTCCACTCCGGACGTGTGGATACCTCGGAGGTGCTGCATCTGTAGCACTTGGACGAGCCGCAGCAAAGGGGAGCTGCTCGTGGGACGAGGACGAGTAGGAGACGTAGAACATCTACACTGTCGCAACGTGCTTCATCGAGTTCCGCACCTGCGCGTCTAGCGCTAATCCCGTGATCTATGACAATAGTATTCCTGGTTGACGCGGTAGAAATTTTTGATTTTACGCTAGTGTAGCCTACCCGTTACCCTTCAGTGGTATCAGAGCCGATGCTATTCAGTCATAGGTTCGGGAAGTTTGCATATGGTGATATGTAGATTGATATGAATGATATGATCGTTTGTATGGCGGTGTTTCTGGATTGATCTATGATCTTAATTTCCGTGATCGTGATTCTAAGGTCGTCGAACGACTTACCCCTACCGGTCGGTTTCCGCCATCGGGGTAGACAGTGACACATAAATCCTTCTGAATCACGCGAAGATCAATATGATTGATCGAATCGGGAATTAGATCTGAATCGACGTACCGTGATCAAAGGAGTTTGGTCAAATCGGAACTATGGTCGGTTTATGGTAAATTGGATTTGCCGATCAAAATCCTTAAAGAAAATTGTATAGATTTGATCTCTCATTTTTCACGAATGTTTGTGTGTCGAAATAACACACATGCAATGACTCTAGTGGTTGATCCATGTGTGGTTTGTGCAAAGAACACACATGCAATGACTCTAGTGGTTGATCCATGTGGGTTTTGTGGAAAGAACACACATGCAATGACTCTAGTGGTTGATCCATGTGTGGTTTGTGGAAAGAACACACATGCAATGACCACTGGTGGATCCATGTGTTGTTTGTCGAAAAGAACACACATGCAATGACTCCAGTGGTTCATCCATGTGTGGTTTGTGGAAAAGAACACACATGCAATGACTCTAGTGGTTGATCCTGAAGGAAATATGCCCTAGAGGCAATCATAGAGATGATTGTATTTCATGTGTATCCATGAGTTATTATAATGTTCCTTGAATATCCATATACCAGGAAACTTGTATTGATTGGCAATTATGTGAATTGTTTGTGAAACTCTTTACTTGTATGGTTATCTAATAATTGTCCCTAGTCGGAGTTCATGCGAGGACACACGTGAATATTAGACTAGCACATCGATTGGTTAATGACTATGTTTCGCAAGTCATTGACATGGAGATGTCAAACCAATGATGTGGACACATGTTATGAACATGGGGTTGGACTGACCCAACATGAGACTAGCAATAATACTTGCAGCTCTCTCTACACATCGTGTACGTTTTGTCCTTAGACCTGAGATTGTCGCATGTACTTGAGATGTGGATCGACCTACTTTGGGGCTATCAAACACTACTCCGTAACTGGGTAGTTATAAAGGTAGCTTTCGGGTTTGTCCTGATACATGCTGCAAGGCATCGGTCAATCAAGATGGGATTTGCCCCTCTCTACTTGAGAGAGATATCTCTGGGCCCCTCGAGTGATCGGATCCAGAAATGCATGGCCGTGCTACATATGGTTAAGAGTTAACCTAGTAAAGGGATTCTGAATCACAGTATCGAGAAAGAGAGGTCAGCTTAGAGCTAGACCAAATATCGTGAGGCAAAGGGAAAGACATGTACTCAACCTTGTGATGGTTCGTCCGAATGATCTTTATATGCGTTTAGGAGTTGGCATGTCTTGCTAGAGGCCGCTACCAACTATTGACGGAGTAAGTGTACTCGCGTCATGTCTATACGTGTATGAACCTATAGGGTCACACACTTTAGGGGCTGGAAGCCTAATGAGGATTGGATCCGAATTAGACCAGGCTTAGGCTGCTAATGGGCTGCTAATGTAGAAGCCCACCAGGGATGCCTATATAAGAGGGAGTGAGGCGAGCTGAAAAAGAGAGAGCATTCCACCCAGCCGCCACTCCTCTTCCGCCTGTGTTGCACGCGCAGACCTAGCAGTCTGGCGTGTGACGACTTCCACTCCGGACGTGTGGATACCTCGGAGGTGCTGCATCTGTAGCACTTGGACGAGCCGCGCAAAGGGGAGCTGCTCGTGGGACGAGGACGAGGAGGAGACGTAGAACATCTACACTGCCGCAACGTGCTTCATCGAGTTCCGCACCTGCGCGTCTAGCGGTAATCCCGTGATCTATGACAATAGTATTCCTGGTTGACGCGGTAGAAATTTTTGATTTTACGCTAGTGTAGCCTACCCGTTACCCTTCAGTGGTATCAGAGCCGATGCTATTCAGTCATAGGTTCGGGAAGTTTGCATATGGTGATATGTAGATTGATATGAATGATATGATCGTTTGTATGGCGGTGTTTCTGGATTGATCTATGATCTTAATTTCCGTGATCGTGATTCTAAGGTCGTCGAACGACTTACCCCTACAGGTCGGTTTCCGCCATCGGGGAAGACAGTGACACATAAATCCTTCTGAATCACGCGAAGATCAATATGATTGATCGAATCGGGAATTAGATCTGAATCGACGTACCGTGATCAAAGGAGTTTGGTCAAATCGGAACTATGGTCGGTTTATGGTAAATTGGATTTGCCGATCAAAATCCTTAAAGAAAATTGTATAGATTTGATCTCTCATTTTTCACGAATGTTTGTGTGTCGAAATAACACACATGCAATGACTCTAGTGGTTGATCCATGTGTGGTTTGTGCAAAGAACACACATGCAATGACTCTAGTGGTTGATCCATGTGGGTTTTGTGGAAAGAACACACATGCAATGACTCTAGTGGTTGATCCATGTGTGGTTTGTGGAAAGAACACACATGCAATGACCACTGGTGGATCCATGTGTTGTTTGTCGAAAAGAACACACATGCAATGACTCCTAGTGGTTCATCCATGTGTGGTTTGTGGAAAAGAACACACATGCAATGACTCTAGTGGTTGATCCTGAAGGAAATATGCCCTAGAGGCAATCATAGAGATGATTGTATTTCATGTGTATCCATGAGTTATTATAATGTTCCTTGAATATCCATATACCAGGAAACTTGTATTGATTGGCAATTATGTGAATTGTTTGTGAAACTCTTTACTTGTATGGTTATCTAATAATTGTCCCTAGTCGGAGTTCATGCGAGGACACACGTGAATATTAGACTAGCACATCGATTGGTTAATGACTATGTTTCGCAAGTCATTGACATGGAGATGTCAAACCAATGATGTGGACACATGTTATGAACATGGGGTTGGACTGACCCAACATGAGACTAGCAATAATACTTGCAGCTCTCTCTACACATCGTGTACGTTTTGTCCTTAGACCTGAGATTGTCGCATGTACTTGAGATGTGGATCGACCTACTTTGGGGCTATCAAACACTACTCCGTAACTGGGTAGTTATAAAGGTAGCTTTCGGGTTTGTCCTGATACATGCTGCAAGGCATCGGTCAATCAAGATGGGATTTGCCCCTCTCTACTTGAGAGAGATATCTCTGGGCCCCTCGAGTGATCGGATCCAGAAATGCATGGCCGTGCTACATATGGTTAAGAGTTAACCTAGTAAAGGGATTCTGAATCACAGTATCGAGAAAGAGAGGTCAGCTTAGAGCTAGACCAAATATCGTGAGGCAAAGGGAAAGACATGTACTCAACCTTGTGATGGTTCGTCCGAATGATCTTTATATGCGTTTAGGAGTTGGCACGTCTTGCTAGAGGCCGCTACCAACTATTGACGGAGTAAGTGTACTCGCGTCATGTCTATACGTGTATGAACCTATAGGGTGACACACTTTAGGGGCTGGAAGCCTAATGAGGATTGGATCCGAATTAGACCAGGCTTAGGCTGCTAATGGGCTGCTAATGTAGAAGCCCACCAGGGATGCCTATATAAGAGGGAGTGAGGCGAGCTGAAAAAGAGAGAGCATTCCACCCAGCCGCCACTCCTCTTCCGCCTGTGTTGCACGCGCAGACCTAGCAGTCTGGCGTGTGACGACTTCCACTCCGGACGTGTGGATACCTCGGAGGTGCTGCATCTGTAGCACTTGGACGAGCCGCGCAAAGGGGAGCTGCTCGTGGGACGAGGACGAGGAGGAGACGTAGAACATCTACACTGCCGCAACGTGCTTCATCGAGTTCCGCACCTGCGCGTCTAGCGGTAATCCCGTGATCTATGACAATAGTATTCCTGGTTGACGCGGTAGAAATTTTTGATTTTACGCTAGTGTAGCCTACCCGTTACCCTTCAGTGGTATCAGAGCCGATGCTATTCAGTCATAGGTTCGGGAAGTTTGCATATGGTGATATGTAGATTGATATGAATGATATGATCGTTTGTATGGCGGTGTTTCTGGATTGATCTATGATCTTAATTTCCGTGATCGTGATTCTAAGGTCGTCGAACGACTTACCCCTACCGGTCGGTTTCCGCCATCGGGGTAGACAGTGACACATAAATCCTTCTGAATCACGCGAAGATCAATATGATTGATCGAATCGGGAATTAGATCTGAATCGACGTACCGTGATCAAAGGAGTTTGGTCAAATCGGAACTATGGTCGGTTTATGGTAAATTGGATTTGCCGATCAAAATCCTTAAAGAAAATTGTATAGATTTGATCTCTCATTTTTCACGAATGTTTGTGTGTCGAAATAACACACATGCAATGACTCTAGTGGTTGATCCATGTGTGGTTTGTGCAAAGAACACACATGCAATGACTCTAGTGGTTGATCCATGTGGGTTTTGTGGAAAGAACACACATGCAATGACTCTAGTGGTTGATCCATGTGTGGTTTGTGGAAAGAACACACATGCAATGACCACTGGTGGATCCATGTGTTGTTTGTGGAAAAGAACACACATGCAATGACTCTAGTGGTTCATCCATGTGTGGTTTGTGGAAAAGAACACACATGCAATGACTCTAGTGGTTGATCCTGAAGGAAATATGCCCTAGAGGCAATCATAGAGATGATTGTATTTCATGTGTATCCATGAGTTATTATAATGTTCCTTGAATATCCATATACCAGGCAACTTGTATTGATTGGCAATTATGTGAATTGTTTGTGAAACTCTTTACTTGTATGGTTATCTAATAATTGTCCCTAGTCGGAGTTCATGCGAGGACACACGTGAATATTAGACTAGCACATCGATTGGTTAATGACTATGTTTCGCAAGTCATTGACATGGAGATGTCAAACCAATGATGTGGACACATGTTATGAACATGGGGTTGGACTGACCCAACATGAGACTAGCAATAATACTTGCAGCTCTCTCTACACATCGTGTACGTTTTGTCCTTAGACCTGAGATTGTCGCATGTACTTGAGATGTGGATCGACCTACTTTGGGGCTATCAAACACTACTCCGTAACTGGGTAGTTATAAAGGTAGCTTTCGGGTTTGTCCTGATACATGCTGCAAGGCATCGGTCAATCAAGATGGGATTTGCCCCTCTCTACTTGAGAGAGATATCTCTGGGCCCCTCGAGTGATCGGATCCAGAAATGCATGGCCGTGCTACATATGGTTAAGAGTTAACCTAGTAAAGGGATTCTGAATCACAGTATCGAGAAAGAGAGGTCAGCTTAGAGCTAGACCAAATATCGTGAGGCAAAGGGAAAGACATGTACTCAACCTTGTGATGGTTCGTCCGAATGATCTTTATATG